>NIVC01000845.1:300314-434002 GCA_002269645.1 Macrostomum lignano | reverse complement strand
ATGTACAACATGAGAGACCAAGCTTAACCAGATTCTGGCCGTTGCTACAACAACAGTGAGTAGCTTGTATAGTATGGTCTGACAGACAGAATGCCATCTTCCTTTACTATGTTCTCTTTCTTGGTTTCTAATCTGCAGTACCTTTTCCTACGTTTTGTATGTCCTGTGAGAATGTAAGTGCTAACCTTTGTATCGCGTAAGCTTTCCTGGTAAAAATTAGGCTACGAGTATTTAAACAAAAAAATATGTCGGTCATAGAAACAGAAATCAGTGTTGTTAGTTTGATTGTTCACTTTAAAAGCGTGTATAAATCTGTTCTTTAAAATCTTTGCATTTTGCTAATTAGACCTGTTTTCAATGTTTCAATCCAGAAATTTCCTGTTGCACAAAATATACTTGCGCTCTGTTCCTATAAACTTTTTCGGTGTAAAAATTTAACGTTTCTTCTACAGATTTGTAAAATAGCTCGTATCTAAGAAAAAGCAAATTGGAAGTCAGAACTTACCCGGATCGTCCAGATCGTGTGGCGTAGCCATTTTGCAATTTCGCCGGTAATCAACCAGAAGGGTTTTCCTCCATTGCCGATTTAGCTGTTAGGTTTAGGTTAAGGTATGGATGCCTTTGCCAAATATATTTATCTTGATGGTTTCGTATAAATTACAATGCTATCAAAAGCACCAAAGTTTCCAAGAACCATCTTAGAAACACCCTTTTGAAGACTTCTCGCCGAAAAATGAAACTAAATTTAAGAAGGCAACTTTACGAGTGAGTTTTCACTAACTCCTGCTCACCGAAGTCGTACTGCACCGCCACCTGTAACTTAGAAAAGTTGGCAATTACATGTACATCATAGGTGGTAAACATTGGTGCTATTCGTGTCTGTCCTGGTAGGCAAAGATTCCTATCTCCTCGAGGATGCTCCTCGCACAGCGCTATGCTTTTTGGTTGTGGTTGATGTTGTCCAGCCAGACGCTGCCCGAGTCGCTCAGGTAGCAGGCCTCGTTGAGCAGGGCCGACTACAGCCAGGCGGGCAGGCTGGCGGAATCATCGCCGATTATGACCGCCTGCCACTGGTCGATGCGCTGCTGCCAGGGATGCGCCTGCAGCAGACTTCGGCAGGTGGTCGAAGGCCGCCAGTTTGATAGAGGCTGCGCCAAAAGGTCGGCAGCTGCTCGGCGGTCGGACTTCGGTTTAAACTCGGACCACAGAGTCACTGATGTGAGCAAAGTTAGAGCGAGTAAAGTTTTATTTTTCCCTCTAACTACATGTAAGTAGACGCATCTACAAAGTAGGGACCGGACCGGATGGACATTTCGCCGTTCGCATTTTGTTAAAATTCTGTGCCAACTCATCATGACGTTAATTGACGATGATCATAGTCACAGTAAAAATGTACGTATTATCAAACTAAAGTTTTTACAAAGCGGCCATAATAAAATACAAGTACACTCAGCTAGTGCTCCATAGAATGAAATACTTGATTAATCCACATACATCTGCATTAAATATCTAATATTAAAGTGCTAAAAATAAAATACAGGTACATCCAAGAACGTAGAGCTTCTAATCGAACAAACACTCGATAGAGAAAAGTTGTCATACTTTAGCTGATGTGTTAGATTCGCTGATAGTAGTATCGATGATGCTCACGATGATTCCGTAGTTGCATGGCACGTCATTGCCGAATACCTGGTGAATAAGACTGCCGGAAGCAACATCGCCAGATGAGAGTCCCTTTCGAGTACTGTCTCCATTCTGAAAGCAAAAAGTCATTGCACACAGCCCAATCGAATTTTGCCAACGGTAGACTGGAATCCGAAAGATCAGGCCATAAAAAGCAAGATCTATTGATGAATGAAACAACTATCCAATGTGACCTTATATGAATAGATCTTATAATTGTGTGAAATAACCGGAGAAATCTGACGGTAGACCAGACGCAAGCCTGGTTTCAATTGGTAAACAGTCCCGCCAGCTCCATGGTAGGCGCAGTCGGCTTCCCACCTGGTCAAGATGCCCTGAACGGTACTGTGATTCAAGTCCTGAAGACAAGCGTCGAGGACCAGGACCTCCACATCCAACCCGCCGACGGCTAGTCTGGGCAGCAACTCTTTGAGATGCTAAAAGCCTTCGACTGGCGTGTAGAATTGGGTAACCTGTTCATCTACAGGGAGGACGAGCGACCCCGGACACACCAGAACCGTGCCTGGATTCCGGCTCAAAACGTCATCACTAACGCTGACGAGATGCACCGCCTGCTGCTGGGAAACCAATCCGGACCTGCCGGCAAATGAATTCGTGGTTCATGAGACCATCTTCAAGCCGGCCGGATACGGTTTCACGACCATCCTCGGACTGTCTGATAGCTGGATGCTCCGCTGCCCGGACATATCCAATATCTCTGCTGGAGATATCTCTGCAATATCTCTGTTGGGATCCAAATTTTCAACTTTGAATCCGACACCACTCATCTGCCGCCCCTGGAGAAGCGTAAGCGGGCAAGCGGGGGCTCCTGTGGGTCGCGACCCCTTCGAGGACGTGGACCCCTGGAAAAGCCGCGAGAAAGCTGCAGCGACTTGCAGACATGAAAAGGGTTTGACTCAGCGCGCAAAATAGCTGCTGGATAGCTGCAAAATAGCAAAATCGCTGCCAAGGTTTAAAACAGCAGCATCCCTCCAGCCAAGGACTGACTGTGACTGGGACACTAAATGCATGTCTTAAATGAGAATCAGAACCGATTTCTAAGTTCCCATTTGTTGTCAACTGCTCTTAACCTTGGGCCAGATCTCACCTTTGGGCACTCACGCTCGCAGTTCCATTTAAACTATCCTTTTGATGCTACTTTTCAGTGGGCGATCTCGTATAGGGACTTTTAAAATCTTAACAGTTTATATTTATTTTCCTTTCAAGAAATTTTTTCTTCGCTTCTTTAGCTCGCACTCTCGTTTCTACCTAAATTAGTTGTTATATCTTTTGTACTCGTTTTTCATTGAATAAGCATATCAGGTCACATATCAAGATACTATCGTATAAATGAATCACTGCGCATAAGGTTTTATTAAACGATAAATTCTTAGTTTAGGCTGTTCAACTTGGAAAGCCTTGTTATTGCGTTAATAAGAATCGTTTGAAAAATGTTTAAATTAAGTTTGAATTTGAATTAACATGGAAGCGGTACATTGCGCTACTAAATTAACAAGATCAATTTACAATTAACAAAACAAACCTTAGATCGAGTACAAGTTGATGGGGTGTCAAAATTTTCATGGGTTGTCGTACATTCATCACCACTAGCTACTACTGAATTAGTTTCTGAGAATTCAATCAGCTAAATTAAGATGATTCGAATACTTATTAGCCAGTGGTTGTGCTGCTAATGTTACCTTTGTGCACACTGAAGCTTTACATGTGAGATGATTTATTAAAAAATTGTTTCACGAACACGTGAAAAAATAGAGCGAAGAAGATTGTATCTGGTTCCAGTTAATTATGAATTTTCCTTGATTGATGATTTCCTTGATGATTCCTTGATCCTTCCTAAGAACTGGAAGGCAAAGCTTCGACAGTTCTTAGCCCAGGTAAGCAGAAAAACCAGCGCTGCTCCGAATAACGCTGTTGGGCTCCTCGTAGCTGCAGGTAGAGTCGGCAGCTGACGATAAGTTCGACATCTGCTGGTAGGGCAAACCGCCAATCAGCGCAACCTGCGGCCGTGGCGGCAGCTGAGGCGGAATCACCGAATTCCGATTCTCGCTCTGATTTGAGCGATTTGCCGGCCCGGGCACTTCGTAGACAGCTGCGGATGAAACATCGCCGACATCTAGTGTCGCTTCATCGCCAACGTCGTACACTGGGTTTTCAGCCTCGGTCGAATCGCAACCCTTAAAGACTGCGGTTGTGTCAGACAAGCGACGGAACCGCCAGAACGGCAAAAAATGGCAAAATGACGGTCTCAAATATAACAGAATCAGTAGCGCTGAAGATAAAATAGTAATTGTGATCACGAAAGCGATCACAAAGGCGATCACTGGCGTCCACCAAGTGCTGTCATCTTTGCTTAGCTGCAATGTTGGGTCTATCGGTGCAGTGCAGTTGGGACTCACCTGGCCATCGCGGCAAAGACAACTAAAGCTACCAATCAGGTTTTTGCATACATGGGTCTCGTTATTGCAAGGTCCGTCTCCTTCCAGGCACTCCTCAATATCCTCCTGGCAACGATCCCCTCGAAAGCCTGTTTTACAATGACATTCAAAGCTCCCTGGCAGATTTGCGCAAACACCGCCATTAAGACACATCGTTGTGTAATTGTTCAATTTGCACTCGTCGATGTCCTCTGCGCAGTGCCTTCCTGTCCAGCCTGGACCGCAGATGCAGCTATAGTTACCTGGTAAGTTCTTACAATAGCTTCCGTTGCCATTGCACAATAGGCTCTGGTGATCAAATTGATTAGTGCACTCGTCGACATCTACTTGACAGTGATCCCCACGAAATCCGAGTTTGCATTGGCATTTAAAGCTCCCCGGTAGATTTACACAAACGCCGTCGTTAAGACAAATTGCACTGGAATCGTTCAATTCGCACTCGTTGATGTCCTCTGTGCAGTGCCGTCCTGTCCAACCTGGACCACAGATGCAGCTGTAGTTTCCTGGCAAATTCTTGCAAAAACTGCCGTTGCCATGGCAAAGTAGGTTGTGGTTGTCGCCATCGGCAGCTTGGTTAGCGCACTCGTCTACATCGTCTTGGCATTGCTCACCGCTAAACCCAGTCGGGCAGAGGCAGACGAATCCACCAAGGATATTACGGCATGTGCCACCGTTTAGACATAGTGATGAGTCAAATCCACTTTCCAATGCGCATTCGTCGATGTCCTCGGTGCAGTTTTGACCTCGCCAGCCCGGACCGCAGACGCACTTGTAGTCTCCGATCAAGTCTTCACAGATGCTGCCATTTCCGTTGCACGGCGAACTCAACTGACCGTCATCAATGGTTTGAACCGCGCACTCATTTATGTCCTCTTCGCATTTTTCGCCCCTATAACCCAATGGACAGTGGCAGGTAAAGCTGCCTGGCGTGTTCTCACATTTTCCGCCATTGAAGCAGGCAGCTAAGCTTGACTGCGAGCACTCGTCGATGTCCTCTGTACAGTTCTGGCCGCGCCAGCCTGGCCCGCAGTGGCAGCTGTAGGTGCCGAACCAGTTCTCGCAGACGCTGCCCTTTCCCCGACACGGCGAGATCGATCGGCACTCGTCGACGTCGAACTGGCAGGCGTCGCCATGGAAACCAGCGGGGCAGGCGCAGCCGACACCGGCGATGCAGGTACCACCATTTTGGCAGGGTCTGCTGTGCTGGCAGAGCGCTATAGGTACAGTGCAATCATTACCTACAAGGAGTTTGATTACCACATTATAAATTTGTTCGATCCGATTCCTATGTCAATCCATGCTCAACGGAATTTTTCCCACCTACCTCCGAACTGAAGAGGGCAGGCGCAAACAAAACTTCCAGGTAAATCTTCGCACGTTCCACCGTTCTGGCATGGACTGCTGGCGCAGAAAGTCCTTCGGCAATCTCTGTTGGGATCGTAGGCTGCATAGGAAAAGGAAATTAATAAACTACTCGTATTTCTTGTTTACTTATCATTTTCTCAACTTGAAATCACACGGAGAAAGTGATAAAACTGATTTTCGCCATACTGGACTCGCAAGCTTTGTTTCCGTCACTGGTGCAGCCGTAGTAACCGAGCTCAGGAGATCTCGTCGGCTGGCAGAACTTCTTGCACTCGGAACCGTAGTAGTTGACCTTGCACCGAACAGAGATTTTCAGCCACAGTCTGGAAGACACGGCGTGTGAAGATAAAGGTGATGTTAAAATGCAAAGTTGCAGAAACAATTTGATTCATACTTTAGTTGGAGTCAGATCATTGAATCAAATTAGATTTAAACCCTCCGCAGGCGTGTACGTTTAGCATAAGCCTGTAAGGCATGCAAGAAGGCAGAGTACATGTCAAGTACCGGGCTGTCTGGGTTAACCCCTACATTAACGAACATTGAGGCAGCTTTTCATAATGAAGCAAAACAGCTTTCACATGCATTTATTCACTGCGGCGTCGCCCCTTTCGTGTGCGTGTTGCGTTTGTATTTCGGTGGTTAAATTTAACATTGCATTCAACTCACTCAGCCTTCGATTTGCCTTCGTCAGTGAGTCGAATCTGTGCCGACTCAGGCGAGTTGTCATCGAACGGGCGCGCATCCGCAGAATATTTATGACTGAAAGTACCCATCAGGTCGTGATCAAACACGGAGTCGTAGTCGTAGACTCGAACCGTGACTTTTACCCAGCGCTGAAAAGTTGCGAGCAAGTAAATTGAAAGCAAATCTGAAATCTGCTTGACAGCTTGCGAATATCTGAGTACATTAGCGATGTGCATTTTACCGCATAGTTGGTGACTCTGCACACGATCGGGTTTCTGATGTTCACTATTCGGCTGCCAAAATCTAGCGAGTTCTTGTTTCTCACTCGATCCGTTTGGGTGCGGCACTCATACCTGTGCAATAGAGGCAGGGATTGCTTTCCTATTTCCGATTTAACTATTCCAAACACGAGTGAACATACGTAGGCTTGATGATGCAAGTCTGACAGCTCAGAATTAATATTTGCTGTGGCATCCGATACTGTCTGAACACCTGCATTGCAAATACTGTAGCACGACTGTAGCTACTGCAGCTGAAACTACTCCAAATCAACTGAAACTACTCCAACTGTAACTACTCCAACTGTAACTACTCCAAATGTAACTACTCCAAATGTCACTACTCCAACTGTCACTACTCCAACTGTCACTACTCCAACTGTCACTACTCCAACTGTCACTACTCCAACTGTAACTACTCCAACTGTCACTACTCCCACTGTCACTACTCCAACTGTAACTACTCCAACTGTCACTACTCCCACTGTCACTACTTACCCTTCCACTGAAATTTTTATTTTAAAAAATGGATCGCAAGGTCTGTGGAATACAAAAATTGATGGATCGCATTTGTGCCCATTGTACGCCAGACCACGACGGTTGATGTAACTCAGGAATCGAACCTTGACCACGGCGGCAGAGTTGGCTGAGTTCAATATCTGGAACACAGAATTCGGTAAGACATTAATAGCCTGATGGGAGACATTGGGCATCTCAGGCAGCACCAATCCACTCACCAGCAAGCTCATAAAAGTTGCCAGTGCAAGCTTGCAGCACCAATGCATTGCTGAAAGCTGATAGTTGGATCAGTCAGGATAAATTTGACACTGCAGACTTGATTTGTCCACACTTTTCAGGTACTCATATATATTACTCTGCTTCGCCTTCGCCTTCGCCAGGAGATCTGGTAGCAATAACACGTGACTGTTCGCACCTAATTAAAGTTTGCGCTGCCAAATTGGCTGGCTACATTAATAATTACTCCACACTGAACCCCCGCACCCTGCATCTTTACAGAGCCTTTCGACTCTGAACAAGCGTTACTGTAAAGGAATGCCATGAGATAAGCTTCCGATTCTCACGAATCTTGTGAGCTGTTTGGAAGGAAATCAATTAACTATTTTATTGTCAACATTACCGATTGCTTTTAATTACTTTTTTATGCATTGAATTGCGAAGATTCTAAAATGAATGCTAAATTTTACGAGCCACTTTTCTTGACGCACTGGACCAGCTGCGTGACGGTTTCTAATGGATGATATTTAGTAATGACTCCTGATAACATGCTGTGATCCAATGTCTCACAGTGTGATCCACTGTCTCACAGTGTGATCCACTGTCTCACAGTGTGATCCACTGTCTCACAGTGTGATCCACTATCTCACAGTGTGATCCACTATCTCACAGTGTGATCTAATATATCACAGTGTGATGTAATATCTCACAGTGTGCTCTGATATCTCACAGTGTGATCTAATATATCACAGTGTGATGTAATATCTCACAGTGTGATCCACTATCTCACAGTGTGATCCACTATCTCACAGTGTGATCTAATATATCACAGTGTGATCTACTATCTCACAGTGTGATCCACTGTCTCACAGTGTGATCCACTATCTCACAGTGTGATCTAATATATCACAGTGTGATGTTATATCTCATAGTGTGCTCTGATATCTCACCGTGTGATCTACTATCTCACAGTGCGATCCACTATCTCACAGTGTGATCTACTATCTCACAGTGTGATCTACTATATCACAGTGTGATGTAATATCTCACAGTGTGCTCTGATATCTCACCGTGTGATCTACTATCTCACAGTGTGATCCACTGTCTCACAGTGTGATCCACTATCTCACAGTGTGATCCACTATCTCACAGTGTGATCTAATATATCACAGTGTGATCTACTATCTCACAGTGTGATCCACTGTCTCACAGTGTGATCCACTATCTCACAGTGTGATCTAATATATCACAGTGTGATGTTATATCTCACAGTGTGCTCTGATATCTCACCGTGTGATCTACTATCTCACAGTGCGATCCACTATCTCACAGTGTGATCTACTATCTCACAGTGTGATCTACTATATCACAGTGTGATGTAATATCTCACAGTGTGCTCTGATATCTCACCGTGTGATCTACTATCTCACAGTGTGATCCACTGTCTCACAGTGTGATCCACTATCTCACAGTGTGATCTACTATCTCACAGTGTGATCTACTATATCACAGTGTGATGTAATATCTCACAGTGTGCTCTGATATCTCACCGTGTGATCTACTATCTCACAGTGCGATCCACTATCTCACTGTGTGATCTACTATCTCACAGTGTGATCTACTATATCACAGTGTGATGTAATATCTCACAGTGTGCTCTGATATCTCACCGTGTGATCTACTATCTCACAGTGCGATCCACTATCTCACTGTGTGATTTAATATCTCACAGTGTGATCTACTATCTCACAGTGTGATCTACTATCTCACAGTGTGATCTACTATCTCACAGTGTGATCTACTATCTCACATTGTGATCTAAAATCTCACAGTGTGATCTACTATCTCACAGTGTGATCTAATATCTCACAGTGTGATCTAATATCTCACAGTGTGATCCACTGTCTCGCCGTGTGATTCACTATCTTACAGTGTGATCTACTATCTCACAGTGCAATCTAATATCTCACAGTGCAATCCACAATCTCACAGTGCGATCCACAATCTCACAGTGCGATCCACTGTCTCGCCGTGTGATCTACTCTCTCATGGTGTAATCTACTCTCCCACGGTGTAATAAACTCTCTCAAGGTGTGATCACCTCTCACATGGTACTCTCAGTCTCATTTTAAAGTAAAAATAAAAACAAATATGCTGTTTTCGATGCAGCATTTATTGTAGATTTATGAGAATTTAGAAAAAAAACTTGCAAATACACGACTGGGGAAATAATTTATCATTGAAGTATATCCCTGTTTTAGGAAAATTTATATAAAGTGATTATGACAGGAAAGTCAATAGTAATTTTTCTACAAAAAAAACACCAAGAGCTTATAAATCTCTTGATTTATAAATATGAATTGTCAGGATCCGGGATGAGTGTCCTTGACCTTCGAAGCAAGTGTTCAAAGCTAAGACTTAATGTTGATAGTTGTAGAGGCTCACGTGCGGGGACATTGCCTGCCCCACCCCGCCTCCGCCTCACATCCCATCTGTTGCCGAGTTCGAATCGCCGCGAAATTCAGCGGCCTCGGCGGTAGAGGCGGCGGCAGCTCCTGTCCAGTATTCTCCACAGGCCTCCTGACGTCGGCAGCCTCCTGCGGCTCGTTGTAGGAATACAATTCATCTGGAGCATCGCCACGCTCATCCGGACTGTACACCGGGTTGTCCGTTGTTGAATATTCCTTGCTGTCCTTGGACGGCCCTGAAAAAGCAGCTCGGAGTCGCCTGCGCGAGCATCGGAACACCGCCAGAATCGCTGTCAAGGCAGAAACGGCGAGCGCGGCCACTAGAACTGGCGGCCACAGTGGAATGCTGGCACTGAGGGACTCCAGCAGCTCTGGCCACTTCTGCGTGCAGTTTGGAGCCTGAAAGCCATCGCGGCACATGCAGACAAAGCCGCCCAACAGGTTCTGGCACACCTCTGTCTCGTTTGAGCAAGGCCCGCTGTCCAGGCGGCACTCGTCGACGTCCTCTTGGCACTGCCGGCCGGAAAACCCGGACGGGCAGCGGCAGGTAAAGCTGCCTGGCGTGTTCTCGCAGTTGCCGCCGTTGAAGCAGGTCGGATAGCCCATTATTCTGCACTCGTCGATGTCCTCTGTACAGTTCCGGCCGCGCCAGCCCGGTCCGCAGTGGCAGCTGTAGGTGCCGAACCAGTTCTCGCAGACGCTGCCCTTTCCCCGACACGGCGAGATCGATCGGCACTCGTCGACGTCGAGCTGACAGGCGTCGCCATGGAAACCAGCGGGGCAGGCGCAGCCGACACGGGCGATGCAGGTACCACCATTTTGGCAGGGTCTGCTGTACTGGCAGGGTTGGAGTTCCCTTATGCACGTGGCTCCTGTGTGATACGTGATTTATGAGCAGTTAAACTGAACTGAATCTGGACTAAGCATCGATGTCACTGCAGGACTCTCTCACCTCCAAAACTCGGCCTACATTTGCAGACAAATTTATCTGGCAGATCAATACACCTGCCACCATTTTTACACGGCTCACTGGAGCAAAACTTTTCTCGACAGCCGGTAGCCAGGTTATATGCTGGAAATTAAATGATTGCTCATGTTTTACGGACACAACTTTACTCATGAAAAATAGTTTGTCTAGTTAAAGTACTTGGCTTGCAGATCTTGTTGCCGTCCATGTCACAATAGTAGTGACCGCCATTGTAGTCGCTTCTGGGTTGGCAGAATTTGCTGCAATCCGATCCGTAGTAGTGCACTTCACACTGGACTGATATCTGCAATGCTAGACTGAAATCGTTGCATGCTTCTCGTTAAATCATGATCCTAATACCAACCAGAGCATGCACTTTGTAGCAAAACAGTTGCCACGTCAACATGACTCACTTGGCAGCCGCCATGCCGTTGTCCACCAGATGAACTTCCGTTGGCGCGCTGAGGTCTCCAAACGGTTTGGCGGTAGCAGAGAAGCGGTGGTGGAAAGACCCCATGTAGTCATTGGATGTCACAGAGTCAAAGTCATCAACTCTCACGCTGATGTCTAAGTGGCCCTACAATAAAATTTAATATCATAGTTCTAAAAACGGGGACCAATGCGAGGGGCGATGCTTACCCATCAGCGCCAACACTTACTTGATAGTTTTCGATTCGATTCACTATCGGATTGTCAATGTTCACAATCTTGCTGCCGAAATATACGGTGTTTGCGCCTTTCTCCCTGTCCGTCTCGTAGCGAAACGTTTCCCTGCGTCAAGATACGTCGTTTAGATAATAGACACATCTGATAGACACTCGACGCTGATTTATCTACATCTACTGGACGCAGAATAGACACATCCGAGACACACAGGACGGAGAATAGACACACCCGAGACACACAGGACGGAGAATAGACACACCCGAGACACACTGGACGCAGAGTAAACACACCTGAGACACACTGGACGGAGAATAGACACACCCGAGACACACTGGACGCAGACTAGACACATCTGGGACACACTGGACGCAGACTAGACACACCTGAGACACACTGGACGCAGAACGGACACACCTGAGACACACCGGACGCAGACTAGACAGACATCTGAGACACACTGGACGCAGACTAGACAGACACCTGAGACACACTGGACGCAGACTAGACACATCTGAGACACACTGGACGCAGACTAGACACATCTGAGACACACTGGACGCAGACTAGACACATCTGAGACACACTGGACGCAGACTAGACACATCTGAGACACACTGGACGCAGACTAGACACACCTGAGACACACTGGATGCAGACTAGACAGGCACACTGAGACACACTGGACGCAGACTAGACACATCTGAGACACACCGGACGCAGACTAGACACATCTGAGACACACTGGACGCAGACTAGACACACCTGAGACACACTGGATGCAGACTAGACAGGCACACTGAGACACACTGGACGCAGACTAGACACATCTGAGACACACCGGACGCAGACTAGACACATCTGAGACACACTGGACGCAGACTAGACACATCTGAGACACACTGGACGCAGACTAGACACATCTGAGACACACTGGACGCAGACTAGACACACACCTGAGACACACTGGACGCAGACTAGACAGGCACCTGAGACACACCGGACGCAGACTAGACACACCTGAGACACACTGGACGCAGACTAGGCACACCTGAGACACACCGGACGCAGACTAGGCACACCTGAGACACACTGGACGCAGACTAGACAGACATCTGAGACACACTGGACGCAGACTAGACACATCTGAGACACACTGGACGCAGACTAGACACACACCTGAGACACACTGGACGCAGACTAGACACACACCTGAGACACACTGGACGCAGACTAGACAGGCACCTGAGACACACCGGACGCAGACTAGACACACACCTGAGACACACTGGACGCAGACTAGACACACACCTGAGACACACTGGACGCAGACTAGGCACACCTGAGACACACTGGACGCAGACTAGACAGACATCTGAGACACACTGGACGCAGAGTGTCTCAAAATCGCCATATTTGGCTGGCTAGGAACTTACCCACTAACTGTGAGCTTAATGGTAAAAAACGGATCGCAGTGTCTGCCGAAGAAGAACCGGTTATCGCATCTGTGCCCGTTATAAAGCCAACCTCTCTGGTTGCTGTAGTACAGGAATCGAATTTTGATAACGGCAACTGAAGTCACAGCTTGAATCAGCTGAAATAATTGATTTGATTCATTGGGCATGACAACACTGCAGGTAAACATTTGGGAAACATTAAGAATCGCTTACCAACTGACCCAGCAATATGATGGCGATAAGCTTGATGCAGTGCCGTGGCATTCCCATTTCAAATTGGTGGCAATGGTGCCCCGGCTAGGTGAATGCAATTTCTACTGAAACTTATAGCACAGTTCAAAGCCGACGCTCTCCGCTTGTAACAATAAGCGCGACTTACACATGTAGCCAAACACATGTAGCCAAATAAAATCAACAACCAGGTGTGACTGCATCTGCAGACTCGTTGACAACTCAGGTATTTAGGACGCTACAATTGGCAATCTTGCAGTTTCTCTGAATGCCTCAGGGTTCGCTGTTAGATAAATTACCGAGATGGAACAAATAGCAGAACCTGAATTTCAAAGTGAGCGTTATTTCTGAGTTAAATTTTCATGCTCTTCATGCAAAAAATTCGGAGCAAATATTTCCAGACCAACTGAGAACCCTGATCTTGAGAGTAGACGGCTTTGTGAAAGTAGTACTACAAGTATAAGGTTCATATTTAATCTAATGTAATTTAGGGACCATTAAAAATAGGAATTAAGTTAATTAATATGGAGCCATTTCATTATTAAGCATCTAATTGGCAATGTGCTTGTCTTAATGAAAATGATGATCAGCGAAGGCTGAGTGTTAGCAATTATTAATCATTTTAGTTTGCGGCCACTAAAAACTTACAAAAGATCACACTGAGAGTAGATCACACTGTGGGAGTAGATCACACTGTGAGAGAGTAGATCACACTATGAGAGTAGATCACACTGTGGAAGTAGATCACACTGTGAGAGTAGATCACACTGTGGAAGTAGATCACACTGTGAGAGTAGATCACACTATGAGAGTAGATCACACTGTGAGAGTAGATCACACTGTGGGAGTAGATCACACTGTGAGAGAGTAGATCACACTATGAGAGTAGATCACACTGTGGAAGTAGATCACACTGTGAGAGTAGATCACACTGTGGAAGTAGATCACACTGTGAGAGTAGATCACACTATGAGAGTAGATCACACTGTGAGAGTAGATCACACTGTGGGAGTAGATCACACTGTGAGAGAGTAGATCACACTATGAGAGTAGATCACACTGTGGAAGTAGATCACACTGTGAGAGTAGATCACACTGTGGAAGTAGATCACACTGAGAGTAGATCACACTGAGAGTAGATCACACTGTGAGAGTAGATCACACTGTGAGAGAGTAGATCACACTGTGAGAGTAGATCACACTGTGAGAGTAGATCACACTGTGAGAGTAGATCACACTGTGAGAGTAGATCACACTATGAGAGTAGATCACACTGTGAGAGTAGATCACACTGTGAGAGAGTAGATCACACTGTGAGAGTAGATCACACTGTGAGAGTAGATCACACTGTGGGAGTAGATCACACTGTGTGAGTAGATCACACTGTGAGAGAGTAGATCACACTGTGAGAGAGTAGATCACACTGTGAGAGAGTAGATCACACTGTGAGAGAGTAGATCACACTGTGAGAGAGTAGATCACACTGAGAGTAGATCACACTGTGAGAGTAGATCACACTGTGAGAGAGTAGATCACACTGTGAGAGTAGATCACACTGTGAGAGTAGATCACACTGTGAGAGTAGATCACACTGTGAGAGTAGATCACACTGTGAGAGTAGATCACACTGAGAGTAGATCACACTGTGAGAGTAGATCACACTGTGAGAGTAGATCACACTGTGAGAGTAGATCACACTGTGAGAGTAGATCACACTGTGAGAGTAGATCACACTGTGAGAGTAGATCACACTATGAGAGTAGATCACACTGTGAGAGTAGATCACACTGTGAGAGAGTAGATCACACTGTGAGAGTAGATCACACTGTGAGAGTAGATCACACTGTGAGAGAGTAGATCACACTGTGTGAGTAGATCACACTGTGAGAGAGTAGATCACACTGTGAGAGAGTAGATCACACTGTGAGAGAGTAGATCACACTGTGAGAGAGTAGATCACACTGTGAGAGAGTAGATCACACTGAGAGTAGATCACACTGTGAGAGTAGATCACACTGTGTGAGTAGATCACACTATGAGAGTAGATCACACTGAGAGTAGATCACACTGTGAGAGTAGATCACACTGTGTGAGTAGATCACACTATGAGAGTAGATCACACTATGAGAGTAGATCACACTATGAGAGTAGATCACACTGTGTGAGTAGATCACACTGTGAGAGTAGATCACACTATGAGAGTAGATCACACTGTGAGAGTAGATCACACTGTGAGAGTAGATCACACTATGAGAGTAGATTACACTGTGAGAGTAGATCACACTGAGAGTAGATCACACTGAGAGTAGATCACACTGTGAGAGTAGATCACACTGTGAGAGTAGATCACACTGTGAGAGTAGATCACACTGTGAGAGTAGATCACACTGTGAGAGTAGATCACACTGTGAGAGTAGATCACACTGTGAGAGAGTAGATCACACTGTGAGAGTAGATCACACTGTGAGAGTAGATCACACTGTGGGAGTAGATCACACTGTGTGAGTAGATCACACTGTGAGAGAGTAGATCACACTGTGAGAGAGTAGATCACACTGTGAGAGAGTAGATCACACTGTGAGAGAGTAGATCACACTGTGAGAGAGTAGATCACACTGAGAGTAGATCACACTGTGAGAGTAGATCACACTGTGTGAGTAGATCACACTATGAGAGTAGATCACACTATGAGAGTAGATCACACTATGAGAGTAGATCACACTGTGTGAGTAGATCACACTGTGAGAGTAGATCACACTATGAGAGTAGATCACACTGTGAGAGTAGATCACACTGAGAGTAGATCACACTGTGAGAGTAGATCACACTGTGTGAGTAGATCACACTATGAGAGTAGATCACACTATGAGAGTAGATCACACTATGAGAGTAGATCACACTGTGTGAGTAGATCACACTGTGAGAGTAGATCACACTATGAGAGTAGATCACACTGTGAGAGTAGATCACACTATGAGAGTAGATCACACTATGAGAGTAGATTACACTATGAGAGTAGATCACACTGTGAGAGTAGATAACACTATGAGAGTAGATCACACTGTGAGAGTAGATCACACTGTGAGAGTAGATCACACTATGAGAGTAGATTACACTATGAGAGTAGATCACACTGTGAGAGTAGATCACACTATTAGAGTAGATCACACTATGAGAGTAGATCACACTGTGAGAGTAGATAACACTATGAGAGTAGATCACACTGTGAGAGTAGATCACACTGTGAGAGTAGATCACACTATGAGAGTAGATCACACTATGAGAGTAGATCACACTGTGAGAGTAGATCACACTGTGAGAGTAGATCACACTGTGAGAGTAGATCACACTTTGGGAGAGTAGATCACTCTGTGAGAGTAGATGTTTTTAAGGGAAGGATGCTCTGAAGGATTGCTGTGATGTGAAGGTTGCTGTGAAAGGAGGTGTTGTGAAGGGAGAGTGCTGTGAAAGGAGGGTGCTGTGAAAGGAGGGTGCTGTAAAGGGAGGGTGCTGTGAAGGGAGTTGTGAATGACTATAAAACTATTAATTTAATTCACTTCTCAGACCCTTGGCTATTAGTTTATGTAGCTGACCAAATGGGAATAAATAGCACAGACAGTGGCCAGGGAACTTTGATAAGCTTGTAAGGAGTAAATACGCTCTCTGCCTGGTTAATATGGATATCATATTGTTGTTTATGTTGCTACCGTTCCGTTATCAGTGCTGGGGTTGGACACAAAAATATCACATACGCGGATCTGATATATCGGAGATTTGAAGCCATGGCGTACAGAATAGAGCGCATGGATTGTAATCATTGCTGCGGGCCAGGTGAGGGTGGAAAGGTGATGGAATGGGGGAGAGAGAAGAAAGAGGAGATGCGAGATGACGAAATAGAGGAGAAAATGAGAGGCGAGATGAGATATAAGATAAGAAAGAGAAGAGAGGAGATATGTGAGGAGAGAAGAAAGGAGAGGAGAGGAGAGGAGAGAGGAGAGAAGAAGAGACATCAGCCTTGAGCGGGCCGGATTGCTATTTTCAAAACTTCAAGTTTCAAAAGACCCGAGGGCTGGAGTATACCGACCCCTGGCCTAAGCTTTATGAGAATTTGATAATTAAGTTTTATATCGATACAATCAGATTTATCGAGGAACTTTACACCAAAGCCAATCTAGATGTTTTGTCCAGAACGCCCTGTTAACTACCGGAATTCAGTCTGCAGCTGCCGGCTGCACCGCTTCAATTAGAAGCTGCGGTGCTAATGCGGCTGTCTGCTCTTATCTACAAAAATTTATTGCCATCCTCATTCAGATGAGGGCTGGCGGACAGCAGAGTATATAGCTGTGACAATTAGCAGATAACTGCGTTCCTACTAATAACTCCGTTTGATTCTTCAGCCGTAGACAGCTAAGGTATCTGACAATGCTCCGAACTGCATGTGACTGCCCTACCTACTTTCTTCTGCTGCTGTTGTTGGCCATCAGCTCTGCTTCAGCTCATCCGGCTCGTCTGCATCGCTGGAACCTGACCGCCTGTCGAGCAGCCAACTATGCCAAGCTGGTGAGGAAGTAAAAACAGAGCATAATATTTCCGGAGCGCTTTCACTAGGCCGAAACTTCACTAGGCCGAAACTTCACTAGGCCGAAACTTCACTAGGCCGAAACTTCACTAGGTCGAAACTTCACTAAGCCGAAACTTCACTAGGTCGAAACTTCACTAAGCCGAAACTTCACTAGGTCGAAACTTCACTAGGCCGAAACTTCACTAGGCCGAAACTTCACTAGGCCGAAACTTCACTAGGCCGAAACTTCACTAGGCCGAAACTTCACTAGGCCGAAACTTCACTAGGCCGAAACTTCACTAGGCCGAAACTTCACTAGGCCGAAACTTCACTAGGCCGAAATTTCACTAGGCCGAAACTTCACTAGGCCGAAACTTCTAGTGAAACCACCCATCTTTCCTACTCATAGTTCAAATGAAATACTGAGAATTTTATCTCTTGATCCTGTCTACACTGTTCTGCCCTGCCTGTCCTGCTATGTCCGTCTGTCTGTTCCCTTCTGTCATGTTTGTCTTAACGCTAATTCGCAGACTCAACAGCAGCTGAACTATCAGTCGTCCAGTTGCCAACCGGAACTACCCTATTACTGGATTTGCCCGGAAGCCCGTCCCGACTCGTACACTCTGCTCCTGTTCGTGCCAGTTGGTTCCGTAATGCCGGAAGAGGTCAACGTGTTCTCAAGCAATCAAAATCCGCTCGCTAATGTTGAGCAAGAGTTCGTGACGTGGCGCGGCGTGGCGAGCAACTGCTCAGTGCGGATGCTGCGCGCCGTCATACCGCTTCCTCGTAGGGTGTATCTATCGAAAACGATGTACATTCATCTGATGTACTCTAATAAAGCTAGCACCATGTACAGAATCGACGCGCAGTGCAAGCCTCCGTGCAAGAACTGGTGTAAGTTCACGTGCGGGCAGATGCATATTTCGTTCAATTATTTTCTGAAACCCACGAATTGACAAATTAAAGCTTTAAAAAAACTTTTCAAATTCGAAAACTTGTGACTTTTGAACGTTTGTCAATAGGAATGACAATACTGAAGAAGATCGAAGTCCTGCTCTTGACTTAAAACTGAAAATTTGCATCAGAACATCCTCTGAAAGTCTGACTCTCGCTACGCGAGCGCAGTATGCAGGTTAGATTCCGTGAAATAAAATTGGCTTTTAGGGCCAACTATCATTCTCGCACTCATGGAATGGGCAAGACTGCTTGCCTTCTTGATGGCTGTCGCTCGTTCGATGGTGTCTAAAGCCCCTTACCCCTGTGAAAACGAATGAACTAATCTCGATTGTATTTCACTTTTGAAGCGACCTGTTCACGCCTGTCTAACTGCAGATCCGTCCCGGATGGAAGAGCGACCGTGGATGGGGTGGACTGGCTACAAGATGCGGACAAGCTGGCGGCAGCAGAATGCCAGCAAGGCACGCAAGCAACAGCTAGACGAGTTCACCGCCTTTTTCACAGATTCTGGAGACGATCGAAGTAGAAAAAGGGTCGAGCTGAAAGTGATTCTGGGAAATCAGAAAGAAACGGTGAGTTCATGTCGTGGATGTTACAATGAAGGCTGCCTTTTATAAGTAACAGTGAAGTATAGACGATGACCTCTCATGTGGATGTACAACATTTCCGTACAATTTCTGCTACAGCTTGTCAATCTAGCTTGAATTCAATGAACAGTACAGTATAATGTACAGCAAAAAATCCCGGCTGTAGAAAGGCTGGGCAAAGAGGGGTGTTGAATTAAAAGCGATAGTCTATGGCCAGCCCTGCTGACCAGTTCGACTGGAAAGGCCTTTTTATTATGAGGCGGTGTGGCTATCGAGGTGGTGAAAGGAGTGTGAGGTTGTGTGGCCATCGAGGCGATGAGGAGCGTGAGGCTGCGTGACCGACTTTCTTCTGTGAGTGGAAAGTGAGCACCAACGGCTACAATCAGACAGAGATGTGATGTTTATTTATTGCAGATTGAGCCGAGTTGCACGGATGGCTGGTGCCGTTTTGCCCTAGTCGGATCAGTATTCAACAGTGATGGTGGCAGCTCAGAGGTGGATAGACTTCTCCGGGCAAGGTTTGCTGTAAGTATTAATTTTAAATAAGTTTTCCGCATTAATAAAGATTATGCTCAAGATGCTTCTCCTATGCTTGCAGTACAAATTCCCGGCCAGTTACATCCGATCGAGATTTTTGCCATGGCGGGTGAACGGTAAGTCAAGTTGGTGAAGGCAAAACATTCCAATATTCCGATGCGGTCCCTTTTATCTGTGCCCCCCCCCCCTCGTTTGTTCCTCAATAGAAAACTCGCCCGTCGCCGCTGCTGTCCAACCAAGTCCAAAAGCGGACGGCAGCAACTCGTACCGGGCACCCATTCTCGCAGTGGTTGGCGTCGTGTGCGCCACCTTGGTCCTGGCAGTGTCGGGTGAGTTTGGAATTCATTTGTTGCCAATAATTATTTCTTATCCAATCATCTCCTTCCTAAGACGGTTCCGACGTCTTAGGATGCTTGTTAGTCGTCGAATTTTCCACCTTTGAGACCTTGATTATCCTCTGCGACGGTACTCAAAGACACCTCAGACAACTCGTTTCCAAAAGAAAGGAGATTGCGAGCATTTTCATTAGAACGACATGTTTCGCCTAACTTTAGGCATCATCGGGCAGATTGGAATTTATTTAATTTAAGTCAAAACGTAGAGTAAACGTAGAGTAACGTTTTGACTTAAATTAAATAAATTCCAATCTGCCCGATGATGCCTAAAGTTAGGCGAAACATGTCGTTCTAATGAAAATGCTCGCAATCTCCTTTCTTTTACTTCTCATTATCAAGCGTGCTGTTCTACCAGAACTCGTTTCCAGTCCAGAGATTCTGAGGGTCCATGAACTTGATCGCTAGAATCAATGCAGACAGCTCGTATCCAGTCCAGAGATTCTGAGGGTCCATGAACTTGATCGCTAGTATCAATGCAGACAGCTCGTATCCAGTCCAGAGATTCTGGGGGTCCATGAACTTGATCGCTAGGATCAATGCAGACAGCTCGTATCCAGTCCAGAGATTCTGGGGGTCAATGAACTTGATCGCTAGAATCAATGCAGATGCCGAGAGCCGCTTCATCAAAACTGACTCCCGCAGCCGTTCCTCGACGATTGAGGAGAGATGAGGCAGTAGCAGCTGTAGAAGCCGGCGACGCCGAGGTCGGTGCCTTGAACCCAGACAGCGCTATCGGCGATCTTTCAGCGTCCGGCAGCCTCCTGGTGTCCGGGCGGGCGCTACGCATTCAACTGCCGCGCTTGTTGCGCGCCGGCGCCAAAGGCCTGCGACTGATCCGGCGCGCGCGCCAGTTCACGCCCAGCAGAGCTCGGACCGCGCGCGGCCCGCTGGTGCTGCTACTGGACCGAGCCGCCGCCAACCGGCACCGCCGCCTGCTCGCCAGCCTGCTGGCCTGCGAGAAGCATCGACAGGCCTGCCTACTGGTTGTCGAGCCCGATGGTAGCCTGCGCCGAGAGGCTGTCGGCCCGCGCCAAACCTGGCCGGTGGCGCCGGCGCTCGCGCGGCAGGTCCTGCGGCTGACTGCAAACCCGGAGACCGGATGGCTGGGCGACTGCTGAAGTCCATGAACAGCTGAAGCAGAATGACGCTGCAGGATGCATTGGCGAGATGGGGAGCATTCAGTTTTTTAGCACTACGTTTGTAGCTTCCCAGTATCTCAGCTTCCGGAGTTCCGAAGACAAAATGGTTGATTGACAAGTTTATCAATCTGATGGGTTTGCATGAACGGCTACAAGAGACCACGGATACCAGAATAACTGGATTGGCCCACTCAGCTCATTTGCGTGTAAGCTACTTCAGTTCAGTAGTGAGTTAAATAAAGGCATTTTAATGTATTTTTAAAGCCAAGGCTCAATTTATTGGCTCTTTACATCCAGCTTAAACCCTCCAACTGCGCCTTTCCGCACTACCCCCCCGCCGCCCCTCCCCAATTTTTATTGCCTTTCTCGGACTTCCAGCCTAAAGCTGCCATGTACATTCAATAGACTGGCTAATGTACATTATTGCTGAACTAATTAGCAAGTTGTTTACGCCTGCAAGCTTCGGCTTCTAATCTTATCAAAATAATTTCAGCTGACTATATTTTTATAAAATAGCTTTTGTTTTCTTCTTTGCTACTGAACTGGAAGTAGAAAGCTGTTTTACTAAGTATATATGCCTGAGTGGCCCATCTACCTTAGTAGTTACGAGTATTTTAGTATCTGTGCAAGAGGCATCTGTGCCAGTTGTTCCTTTATCTTTAGTGTATTTTAAAGTCTATGGCGAAACCATGCTGAAGCTATGCAAAAAAATTCTTCCCGAAAGTACAGAAGGTAAATTGAAGACCTGTAAACTTCCCGTCTCGCAAATGCATTTTTGCAGATTCGCGTTCTTTTGAGATATACCCGTAAATGCTTACAATTTTGAATTTTTTACCTACGACGATTTCTAAGAAATCTGGTTCAGTGTATTCTAGGAAATACTTGTATAAAGCTAACGCTGAATGTTTTTGGAATTTTGAATCAAAATCATTTTGAAAACTGTTTCATCGAATTTATTTATAAGGCACTAAAAATTTGACGCCCTTTTCACTTATGATGCGTTTGTTTTGTTTAATTGAATTTGTTGTTTTTTGGTTTCATTTAAACAATTAATTGTCCGTTGCTCAATAATAAAGCAATGCCCTTTTTTGCTACTGCTGTAAGTAGTGCAGTACTGCTCAATGAAATTTTACGTTACTTTCATAAGTAATAAATCTTTGTCAATGATCACTCAGCCGTTTACGAGTACACCTAAAATGCGTTCGCACTGCGCAAAAGACAAATCTGCGAAATAAGAGAAATTATCGACGAAGCTCTTAGCAGCCTCGCCACCTTTTGAATATCTGATCTTCCAAGGTAAATGGAATCTGCACTGCGCAAGCCCAACAGTCGCTCCTCAGAAAGCAATGAAGAAATTTCTGGCCACGTTCAACAGTAATGAAAGTCTGCTATCTTCGCGCTACCAATTTTCGTACGAATAAAAGAATTAAGAGGCCGACTGTCGAGCTGCGCTTTCAGCGGTGTATTTTTAGAAGGGCAGAAGACAGGAGAAGAGAAACGGCATAAACAAGTTGAAAGGGATGAGCCAAGGAGATCCTGAAGAAGAACTTGGAGTTAACTTTCTTATTAGACTATGAACGAATTGAACGGTGTCAAACAACAACTGTTCTGTTAAGAACACGTTTTTGTTAAAATCAACTCCTGCTGATTGTGAGATTGGGTGAGTTGGCTGCTTTCAAACTCAAAATTAGCATTTAGATGAAGATTTCCTGCTCCAGATCAGAATTTTAGAATGCCTCGATTGACTAAATCAGTAGGTGGGGAAAGAAGGAACCCGCTTCATCTAGGATTCCGCTAGCCCAGCCTCCTGTGTGGGAGGTCCAGTCAGTTTCGTTAGCAACAAAACAAAAACCGGCGTTCAGCTGCTTCTGCATCAACTGCGCGCAGATGCGGCTGCTGCTGCGATCTGCGCTGTCACGTGACAGATTGGGGTTGGCGGGGGCAGAGAGGACGGACGGGGGTGGACGAATGGGGTTTCGCCGAATCTGGGAGGCTTAGCAAGAAGCCACCGAGGGACGAAGGGACGGCAACAGTGCAGGGCATGGGATGGCATAAAAATCCCCTTTCGCTTAGCGTTGAAACCAACATCTGCGACGGCTATCCCAAACTTTCCTCGATGTTCAGACTCCGAAATTAAAAGAAAACCAGTAAGAAATGACCGACCCAACGTCTGGAGAAGTTGACATTAAAAGCTGTCGAGATGAGGAGGTCCTGTCCAAGCTGGTGAGTTGGCTGGCAATGGGGACTTTCGTGTAGCTTTTCCTAACCTGATGTGACAAAAAGCTCTCCTCTACCACTGCCGGATCGCCAGCTGACTCAGACTGACGACTTTGACAAGAAGAAGCTGATCCGAGCCAGGCTGAAAGTGCTGCACGAGGAGCACGCGAGTGAGTTCATTGGAGTGCTGGCTGGTGAAGCTGCACTATCCCCAGCTCTCATGCTCCAATCTCATCCAATCTCATCCAATCTCACCCAATGGAATCCTCACCCAATGGAATCCAATCTCACCCAATGGAATCCAATCTCACCTAATAGAATCCAATCTCACCCAATAGAATCCAATCTCACCCAATGGAATCCAATCCCATCCAATCTACCCAAACTCATCCAATTGAATCCAATAAAATCCAATCCCCCCCAATCGACTCAATCTCACCCAATCGAATCCAATCTCACCAAATGGAATCCAATCACCCAATCTCACCCAATCTCACTCAATGGAATCCAATTGAATCCAATCAAATCCAATCTCACCCAATCGACCCAATCTCACCCAATCGAATCCAATCTCACTTAAATCGAATCTAATCTCACCCAATGGAATCCAATCTCACCCAATGGAATCCAATCTCACCCAATGGAATCCAATCCCATCCAATCTACCCAAACTCATCCAATTGAATCCAATAAAATCCAATCCCCCCAATCGACTCAATCTCACCCAATCGAATCCAATCTCACCAAATGGAATCCAATCACCCAATCTCACCCAATCTCACCCAATGGAATCCAATCTCACCCAATGGAATCCAATCTCACCCAATCGACCCAATCTCACCCAATCGAATCCAATCTCACTTAAATCGAATCTAATCTCACCCAATCGAAGCAAATCTCACCCAATCGAATCCAATCTCAACCAATCGAATCAAATCTCAACCAATCGAATCCAATCTCACCAAATCTCACTCCAACTTGTCGCCCAGTCTCACCCAGCTTCAGCCAAATCCACCTCTTCTAGAAGCCTACGAGGAGAAGAAGAAGTCGCACGCGACTGTGGACCCGGTTGCTATGCGGGCCAAGCAGGCGGAGGAGGCGAAGGCTCGCCAGATGAAGGGTTTCCAGGAAATGGCCAAGCAGTCGGCTGGCGCGGTGCACAAGGACGACTCTGTGAAGGCCAGGGCGGAGCAGGCGCAGAAGGACAAGGAGGCTGAGCTGAGGAACTACCAGGAGCTGGTGAGTGAGGGTGGGTGAGATTGGAGGCAGAAAGATAGAGGCGAGCGCGAAGATTGGGTGAAATTTGGTGAGATTTCATGGGATTGGGTGAGACTTAGTGATAGTTGGTGAGATTGAGTGAAATTTGAGGAGATTTATGACATTGATTAAGATTAGGTGATAATTAGTGAAATTGGGTGAGACTGGATGAGGTTGAGTGATATTTGGTGAGATTTGGTGAGATTTGGTGAGATTTGGTGAGATTTGGTGAGATTTGGTGAGATTGAGTGAGATTTAGGTGAGACTAGATAGATAGATAGATACCGATAGACCATTTTTAGAATATGGATTGAGTGAGATTGGTTAAGATTGGGTGGATTTGGTGAGATCTGGTGAGATTTAGGTGATATTGGGTGAGATTGGGTGAGATTGGGTGGATTTTGTGAGTTTTGGTGAGATTTGGTGAGATTGGGTGAGATTAGGTGAGATTGGGTGAGATTGGATGAGATTGGGTGAGATTGGGTGAGATTGGGTGAGATTGGTTGAGATTAGGTGAGATTGGATGAGATTGGGTGAGATTGAGTGAGATTGGATGAGATTGGGTGAGATTGGGTGAGATTGGGTGAGATTGGGTGAGATTAGGTGAGATTAGGTGAGATTTAATCAGTTGTACTCTGTACACCTTCCTGAGCAATCAATGAGGATATCAGTTCGCAGTGATGGTGAAGGCCTTGGACATCGTGAGAAGGCAGGCCCAGCTTGCAGGCATCACTGAGTGAGGCTGTTCCGATGCAACTGCCGCAGTCGCCCTGATCACCTTTGCAGGCCAAGACGCCGGGCGCCGGCGCAGTGCAGGGCGGCTCGGAGCGAGTCCGCCGCATGGAGACCGAGGCGGCCGCCGAGTCCAAGGCGCGCCAGCTGCGCCAGTTCGACCAGATGGCTAAGCACGTGGACTCGCCCGGCACTATTGTGGCCAACGAGGGTGAGATTTGACTGAGAGAGAGTTAGATTGTGAGCTTGGTTGCGATTTTCTGGTATATCGGATGATATTGGGAGGGACTAGGTGAGATTGGGTGAGATTTGCTGAGATTTTGTGAGATTTTGTGGATTGGCTAAGATTTTGTGAGATTTTGTGGATTGGCTAAGATTTATTGAGATTGATTGAGATTGGGTGAGATTAGATGAGATTTATTGAGATTTTGTGAGATTTGGGTAAGATTTGGGTGAGATTGGGTGAGATTTAGGTGAGATTTAGTGAGATCGGGTTGAGATAGAGAGAGATTGGGTGGGACTTGTTGAGATTGTGGTGAGATTTAGATGAGATTGGGTGAGAGAAGGATGAGATTGGGGTGAGATTTAGATGAGATTGGGTGAGATTGGGTGAGATTGGGTGAGATTGGGTGAGATTGGGTGAGATTGGGTGAGATTGGGTGAGATTGGGTGAGATTGGGTGAGATTGGGTGAGATTGGATGAGATTTGGTGAGATGGGGTGAGATTGGGGTGAGATTAGGGTCAGATTTTGGGTGAGATTAGGGTGAAATAAGAAGATGGCTGACATTAACTGAGACTGGATGCGACTGGGTGAGAAAGGAAGACAGTGGATGAGAATAGATGTGATCTATTGAGATTGAGATTGGGTGAGATTCTCTGAAATCCTTGCAATCGCATCAAAGACTCAGGGCAAAGCTGTGCCATCGGCACTTCAAACGAGCTCCAAGTTCACAGTGGCAACTCAAAGCATGATGCCATTTTTGTTGCATTTTTTGGACAAATTTATTCTATTGGCTTCGCGCTAATCGGCCGCAAAATTTCTGTTTTGCTTCAAGCCGCTTTTTTTGTCTCCCCCAAGCCGACACAAATGCAATTGAAACCTTACAAACTTCCAGAGAGTCATAGTCAGAAAGTATTTGAGCACACAGTCGCTAAGACCTCACCTGGAGGAGCTCCAGCTGGTGAGGAATCATTGGAATGTTTGCATTATCCAAAGAATTTGAAATACTGAATCAGCTCTTACCTACCTGCATAACTCTCTTATCTTACCTCAAATCGGTTAATACCTGTGCATGAATTCCACTGCTGTGACCGGAGTGGCGAAGTTAACAAATTAAAACAATAATCTGCGCATGTCTGTTGGAGCGGTACAGAAATAATAAAAGTATCGAAAGGTGTATAAAAGTTTCAGTTAACATTCACAAGCATGGCCTGCCCTGGAAAAAATTATCCGAGAGAGCCGCAAATCACGTTCTGCACTAACCCGAAACACCCAGGCCGCCCGAGAGCCGTGGGCAGCCAACCGGGAGGGGGCCGGCCCAAGTCGGCTATGAGCGCCTTCAAGGCGATGGACAATGCCAATAATCCCGAGGCGGCTAAGGCTGCGCCAGCGTGAGTACAGTTGGTGTACATTCATGGTGTACAGAGTGGGGTGGCTTGTCAACTGGAGTGAATGTACATTCTTGGAGTGAGGTGGGTGGTTTCTTAACTGAAGCGAATGTAACATTCTTGGGGTGATGTGGGTGGCTTGTCAACTGGAACGAATGTACATTCTTGGAGTGAGGTGGGTGGCTTGTCAACTGGAGTGAATGTACATTCTTGGGGTGATGTGAGTGGCTGTCAACTGGAGTGAATGTACATTCTTGGAGTGAGGTGAGGGGCTTGTCAACTTGAGCGAATGTATAAGTAAGTAGGGGCTGCTGGTACGCCGTATTTCGGTGCCTCGCGAATCCCCATATTGCTGATTCTTTCAGCTACCTGCAGGCCGGAAGTCGCCAGCCTGCGGCCAGAGGCGGAGTCACCAGAAACCCCAGCCAGATCAAGCAGATGCTGCTGGAGTGGTGCCAGGCCGCCACTAAAAACTACAAAGACAAGGTTTCATAACTATCGCTTGTAAACGTTTGTTTTCAAATGCTGATTTTTCACAACTGTTTGTGAATGATTTCAGGGCGTCTGCGTGACCAACTTCAGCAGCTCCTGGTCTGACGGTCTGGCCTTCTGCGCGCTCATCCACAATTTCCACCCGGATTCGTTCAACTTCGACGAGCTCAAAGCCAGCGAGAGGCGGAAGAATTTCCAGCTCGCCTTCGACACGGCGGAGTGAGTGGGGGACTGAGACTGTGAGACTGGGACTTTGAGACTGTGAGACTGTGAGACTGGGACTGTGAGACTGTGAGACTGTGAGACTGGGACTGTGAGACTGTGAGACTGGGACTGTGAGACTGTGAGACTGTGAGACTGGGACTGTGAGACTGTGAGACTGGGACTGTGAGACTGGGACTGTGAGACTGTGAGACTGTGAGACTGGGACTGTGAGACTGGGATTGTGAGACTGTGAGACTGTGAGACTGGGACTGTGAGACTGTGAGACTGTGAGACTGGGACTGTGAGACTGTGAGACTGGGACTGTGAGACTGTGAGACTGTGAGACTGGGACTGTGAGACTGTGAGACTGTGAGACTGGGACTGTGAGACTGTGAGACTGTGAGACTGGGACTGTGAGACTGTGAGACTGTGAGACTGGGACTGTGAGACTGTGAGACTGTGAGACTGGGACTGTGAGACTGTGAGACTGTGAGACTGGGACTGTGAGACTGTGAGACTGGGACTGTGAGACTGGGACTGTGAGACTGTGAGACTGTGAGACTGGGACTGTGAGACTGGGATTGTGAGACTGTGAGACTATGAGACTGTGAGACTGTGAGACTGTGAGACTGTGAGACTGTGAGACTGTGAGACTGTGAGACTGTGAGACTGTGAGACTGTGAGACTCTGAGACTCTGAGACTGAGACTCTGAGACTGTGAGACTCTGAGACTGTGAGACTGTGAGACTGTGAGACTGTGAGACTGTGAGACTGTGAGACTGTGAGACTGTGAGACTGTGAGACTGTGAGACTGTGAGACTGTGAGACTGTGAGACTGTGAGACTGGAACTGTGAGACTCTGAGACTGGAACTGTGAGACTATGAGACTGTTAGACTGGAACTGTGAGACTATGAGACTGTGAGACTGGAACTGTGAGACTATGAGACTGTGAGACTGTGAGACTGTGAGACTGTGAGACTGTGAGACTGTGAGACTGTGAGACTGTGAGACTGTGAGACTGGGACTGTGAGACTGTGAGACTGGGACTGTGAGACTGTGAGACTGTGAGACTGGGACTGTGAGACTGTGAGACTGTGAGACTGGGACTGTGAGACTGTGAGACTGTGAGACTGGGACTGTGAGACTGTGAGACTGTGAGACTGGGACTGTGAGACTGTGAGACTGTGAGACTGGGACTGTGAGACTGTGAGACTGTGAGACTGGGACTGTGAGACTGTGAGACTGGGACTGTGAGACTGGGACTGTGAGACTGTGAGACTGTGAGACTGGGACTGTGAGACTGGGATTGTGAGACTGTGAGACTGTGAGACTGGGACTGTGAGACTGTGAGACTGTGAGACTGGGACTGTGAGACTGGGATTGTGAGATTGGGACTGTGAGACTCTGAGACTCTGAGACTGAGACTCTGAGACTGTGAGACTGTGAGACTGTGAGACTGTGAGACTGTGAGACTGTGAGACTGTGAGACTGTGAGACTGTGAGACTGTGAGACTGTGAGACTGGGACTGTGAAACTGTGAGACTTTGACTGTGAGACTGTGAGACTGTGAGACTGTGAGACTGTGAGACTGTGAGACTGTGAGACTGGAACTGTGAGACTATGAGACTGGGACTGTGAGACTGTGAGACTGTGAGACTGTGAGACTGTGAGACTGTGAGACTGTGAGACTGTGAGACTGGAACTGTGAGACTATGAGACTGTGAGACTGGAACTGTGAGACTATGAGACTGTGAGACTGGAACTGTGAGACTATGAGACTGTGAGACTGTGAGACTGTGAGACTATGAGACTGTGAGACTGTGAAACTGTGAGACTGTGAGAACATGACTGAGAATTTTACCTCCCACAGGAAAGTGGCAGACATTGCCCCCCTGCTAGACGTGGAGGACATGATGAAGATGAAGAATCCGGACTGGAAATGCGTCTTCACCTACGTGCAGTCCTTCTACCGGAAGTTCCGCTCCGTCCCGCTGTCCTCCGCTCCACCGGCGGCGGCGGATGGCGAGAAAGCGGAGGCTGAGGCTTGAGCAGGATTTGAAGAACCATAAGCACCACGCGTACGGCACTGTTTCCACACCTGCTTGCATGCAGACGCAGCTTTAGCTTTTCTTAGTCATTTTATTAGTCGCAATACGTGTATTTCTCTTTCAGAAACAGTGTGTTTGCTGGTTTGCTGTGCCCATTATTTATTCATTAAAGCGCTTGAGCCATACCGAATGCAGCAATCATTGTTTACGATCGGGAATTCGTACTTCGTTAGTTTAGCTTAAAGCCTTATGTACTTTTTACACTGATTTTCGCTGGACTTTATGACCTGCACCCCTGCAATAACTAATGTACAATACATTTGCATGAGTTCTCATAGTTAGCGATGCCGCTGGTTATTGCGTCATATCATTTTAGCCTTATTTCTTATGGATAGATAGATAGATAGATAGATAGATAGATAGATAGATAGATAGATAGATAGATAGATAGATAGATAGATAGATAGATAGATAGATAGATAGATAGATAGATAGATAGATAGATAGATAGATAGATAGATAGATAGATAGATAGATAGATAGATAGATAGATAGATAGATAGATAGATAGATAGATAGATAGATAGATAGATAGATAGATAGATAGATAGATAGATAGATAGATAGATAGATAGATAGATAGATAGATAGATAGATAGATAGATAGATAGATAGATAGATAGATAGATAGATAGATAGATGGATAGATAGATAGATAGATAGATAGATAGATAGATAGATAGATAGATAGATGGATAGATAGATAGATAGATAGATAGATAGATAGATAGATAGATAGATAGATAGATAGATAGATAGATAGATGGATAGATAGATAGATAGATAGATAGATAGATAGATAGATAGATAGATAGATAGATAGATAGATAGATAGATAGATAGATAGATAGATAGATAGATAGATAGATAGATAGATAGATAGATAGATAGATAGATAGATAGATAGATAGATAGATAGATAGATAGATAGATAGATAGATAGATAGATAGATAGATAGATAGATAGATAGATGGATAGACGGATACATGGATTACTATGAGTAGGATAACTAGACTCTACATTTCTGAGAAAGCAGTTCAGATGCCATTCTACATTAATTTGCACCTCAAGTCTGCGAATAAAGAGACTCCAGTGCGCCTCCCTTAAGCTGCATAAGTGTAAAAGATGAGCCAGAGTCAGGGGCCCTTGACTCCCGAGCCTGAGGTTCCCCGCGAATTCGGAGGGCAACTGTCTGATTGATTCGCTGAGCTCCCGCGGCCCTCAAAGTCAGGGCTTCTCAGCTCCTCGCGGGGTCATAAATTCACGGACAATCTCTTCCGCGCACCAAAGAATTTAATTTCATTTCATTTGCTTTCATTTGATTGAACAGGTCATAAAATTTGATGAACGAGCTTCTACTAGAGGGGGGGGCAAATTAGCCAACCGGCCGCTTCACCCCCGGCATTTGGCAACTCCGCTGAAAATCCTCAGTCCGCATCGCTCTTTATTCCCGCCAATATTCTTGGCTGAATATTGCGCTCGATTTCCTTGAGCTATTTTCGCAGCAGCCGGGAAATTTGTCTGCTGGCCGCTTCCAATTTGTAGAAGCGGGAGATGTTTGCCCGAAAGAGGCGGTCGGGAGGGAGAAAAAGCAATCATAAATCCTTTGGGGATTCGGTGCGGCGAAGGAGCAGCGAGAGATGCGGAGTCGATGAGGACACCAAAGCGCCATCCATCAGGGGCGGGGTGGCGCCCCAGCTCCTCCTCCCAGCATCCGCGCAGCCTCATCATCATCATCCGGGGTCCCTCCCTCCCCTACCCTCCGCCCCATATTCACGTGGGAGAATCGCCCCCCTCGATTTCATCTGAGCGAGCAGCAGCAGCCCATTAATCGAATGGACGCGGGGTTCGCCTGATTAAAACTCAACGCTCTGGCATGCCAATTGAGTGGCGCTTGTTTCCGATCGCTCCCAGCTCATCCCAGTGATTCCCCTATGGGTTCGCAAGCGTTGGGGTCGCTAATTTTCATTTGTTTCAATGCAATTTTATAAAGAGTCAAGTTGCTGTTACAATTTTAGATAACAACAACTCTTTCGAGCATGTTCGAGTTCAAGTTCGATAAGCAGAGGGAGATAAGATGGTGAGGGAGAGAGACGTAGAAAGAGACGGAGAAGAAAAGGCAGACGGAGAGGGAGAAGGAGAGGGAGAAGGAGTCGGAGAAGGAGTTGGAGAAAGAGACGGAGAAGGAAAAGGAGAGAAAGAAGGAGACAAAGAAGGAGAACGAGAAGGAAACGGAGACGGAGAAGGAGAAGGAGACGGAGAAGGAGGAGAGAGAGAGACTGAGACCGAGAGGGAGTCGGAGAAGGAGAAGGAGACCGAGAAGGAGACGGAGAAGGAGAAGGAGTCGGAGAAGGAGAAGGAGAAGGAGACGGAGAAGGAGACGGAGAAGGAGAAGGAGTCGGAGAAGGAGAAGGAGACGGAGAAGGAGAAGGAGAAGGAGACGGAGAAGGAGAAGGAGAAGGAGACGGAGAAGGAGGATGAGAAGGAGAAGGAGAAGGCGAAGGAGACGGAGACGGAGAAGGAGACGGAGAAGGAGACGGAGAAGGAGACGGAGAAGGAGAAGGAGAAGGCGAAGGAGACGGAGACGGAGAAGGAGACGGAGAAGGAGAAGGAGAAGGAGAAGAAGAGGGAGAAGGAGACGGAGAATGAGACGGAGGAGACGGAGAGGGAGTCGGAGAGGGAGAAAGAGAGGGAGAAGGAGAAGGAGTCGGAGAGGGAGACTGAGACGGAGAGGGAGTCTGAGACGAGGAGAGGGAGAGGCAGAGAGGGAGAGGGCAGGGGAGCCCAGACGGCAGCTACCGAGACTGGTGCGCCAAGCGCCAAGCGACATAAAAAATCGACATTCACAAAGGATTTCGGCTCGCGACAAATAAATGGAGAGATAAGAGAGAAAGGCATTGATGGAGAGACCGGCCGTGGACCCCTGAGCAGGCAGTTTGTTATCGTTTGTGCTAATCGAGGCTGGGAAATATTGCCTTGTTATCCCCACCCAGACGAGAAGCCATCGGCGCTGCAATTGATCTTATTGGCGCCCTTATCTCGGCCAAGAATTCGCTTCAATTTATCCGCAACCCTCCGCTCTCTTTAGCGAATCGATTATGATGAGGCCCTGGTCCCAGCCTCATTCAAATCAGGCTTATCGCTTAACTATTTGCTGCCTATTTGGGCCCGGGTGTTAGGGCTCACAATGACACCAGCCGCCCCATGCCGCCTTCTGCAGGCTCAATCTTTATTTCCATCTTGCCACCGCCGCGTCAGGGACCGAATCGTGGCAACCGTGACAATTCTGCCTGTGTAACTTGGCCTCTTAGTGCCGGCATTGAGTCCGGCTGCTCAGATTGGGCCTTGGTGTCTCACTCTCTCAACTGGTGTCTCACTCTCTCAACTGGTGTCTCACTCTCCCAACTAGTGTCTCACTCTCTCAACTAGTGTCTCACTCTCTCAACTGGTGTCTCACTCTCTCGACTGGTGTCTCACTCTCTCGACTGGTGTCTCACTCTCTCGACTGGTGTCTCACTCTCTCAACTGGTGTCTCACTCTCCCAACTGGTGTCTCACTCTCTCGACTGGTGTCTCACTCTCTCGACTGGTGTCTCACTCTCTCGACTGGTGTCTCACTCTCTCGACTGGTGTCTCACTCTCTCGACTGGTGTTTCACTCTCTCGACTGGTGTCTCACTCTCTCGACTGGTGTCTCACTCTCTCAATTAGTGTCTCACTCTCTCAACTGGTGTCTCACTCTCTCAATTAGTGTCTCACTCTCTCGACTGGTGTCTCACTCTCTCGACTGGTGTCTCACTCTCTCGACTGGTGTCTCACTCTCTCGACTGGTGTCTCACTCTCTCGACTGGTGTCTCACTCTCTCGACTGGTGTCTCACTCTCTCGACTGGTGTCTCACTCTCTCGACTGGTGTCTCACTCTCTCAATTAGTGTCTCACTCTCTCAACTGGTGTCTCACTCTCTCGACTGGTGTCTCACTCTCTCGACTGGTGTCTCACTCTCTCGACTGGTGTCTCACTCTCTCGACTGATGTCTCACTCTCTCAATTAGTGTCTCACTCTCTCAACTGGTGTCTCACTCTCTCAATTAGTGTCTCACTCTCTCAACTGGTGTCTTACTCTCTCGACTGGTGTCTCACTCTCTCGACTGGTGTCTCACTCTCTCGACTGGTGTCTCACTCTCTCGACTGGTGTCTCACTCTCTCGACTGGTGTCTCACTCTCTCGACTGGTGTCTCACTCTCTCGACTGATGTCTCACTCTCTCAATTAGTGTCTCACTCTCTCAACTGGTGTCTCACTCTCTCAATTAGTGTCTCACTCTCTCAACTGGTGTCTTACTCTCTCAACTAGTGTCTCACTCTCTCGACTAGTGTCTCACTCTCTCGACTGGTGTCTCACTCTCTCGACTGGTGTCTCACTCTCTCAATTAGTGTCTCACTCTCTCGACTGGTGTCTCACTCTCTCAACTGGTGTCTCACTCTCTCCCATGTCTCACTCCCCCTCTGTCTCCCTTTCCCCTAAACCTTTGTGTTCGGCCATTTCAGTCTCTATCTTTGCCTCTTACACAGCTGCCCCCTTCATCTTCACATATGCTGTTGTGGTTGTTCCTGAATCGTAAAAATTTGCCCCATTAAAAAACGAAGTCCAGGCTCAATGACAAGCTGGCAATCAAATTGTCGCTAGACTCGAGTAATAAAAACTCAAGCTTTAAATAGTTGCTATGCGCTATGAAGGAGCGCGGAATTCTGCGAGTTCGCATTTTTGTCATGATTTTTGTGTTCAGCCGAGAAAGAGGCCTGCTACATGGCAATAGTCTATGGCCTTGACTGCATGTGGGACAGCTCATACGAGAGCTATAAAATTGAGCTGTTCTTCTTGATTTGTTGAAGTTGCAATTCCTTTCAAGATTTTAGATGGGACAAGAGTTGCTAGAGGTGACAAGGGGTGCATGAAGGCGTGCTGGAAGAGGGCTGGGGTGCATGAAGGCGTGCTAGAAGAGGGCTGGGGTGCCTGAAGGCGTGCTAGAAGAGGGCTGGGGTGCCTGAAGGCGTGCTAGAAGAGGGCTGGGGTGCATGAAGGCGTGCTAGAAGAGGGCTGGGGTGCATGAAGGCGTGCTAGAAGAGGGCTGGGGTGCCTGAAGGCGTGCTAGAAGAGGGCTGGGGTGCATGAAGGCGTGCTAGAAGAGGGCTGGGGTGCCTGAAGGCGTGCTAGAAGAGGGCTGGGGTGCATGAAGGCGTGCTAGAAGAGGGCTGGGGTGCCTGAAGGCGTGCTAGAAGAGGGCTGGGGTGCCTGAAGGCGTGCTAGAAGAGGGCTGGGGTGCATGAAGGTGTGCTAGAAGAGGGCTGGGGTGCCTGAAGGCGTGCTAGAAGAGGGCTGGGGTGCCTGAAGGCGTGCTAGAAGAGGGCTGGGGTGCATGAAGGTGTGCTAGAAGAGGGCTGGGGTGCATGAAGGCGTGCTAGAAGAGGGCTGGGGTGCCTGAGGGCGCGCTAGAAAAGGTCTGGGATGCATGAAATGTTTCAAATGGTTTCCTACCCAATGGAGTCAATGTTTAGGTAAAATAATTTGTATTATTTTTTTAAACACAAAAGCGAGTTCCGATTTGAAATTTATATTTTAATTATTGGCACCGGCAGGCCGCCCGCTTCAATCAAATATTGCCATTCTTGCAGTTGAGCTCCACTGGCATGACTGACGGGCATAATCAGAGATGCAGGAAGGATACGGTTAGGATTGACTGTGATCCCCCCCCCATTGTTTGTGCATCCCAAGCCAACTGCGCCCAAACATTCAACACGGATGGACAGGTGAACTGTGGAACGAAGTTTGACCAATTTTTATCAAGCACGCCTCGCTGCTTATTGGCCCTCTGGGACACCGGCAAGGGCCAAAGCATTGGAACAATGGCGCTTTGACAGATTCCCAATAAAACTCCCATTGTTTGGCAATCCGAAGTCATCAATAAATTTGCAGAATTTCACAGCCCAACTGTCGGTCGATGCTGGCTGGCTTCGATGCTTTTGATATTCAATTCGAAACTGGAACACATGCCAAGGTGTGCGCATAGGGTGCATTCAGTCATTTCATGTGTTATAAGTGCCATTAGATGTGTTATAAGTGCCATTAGATGTGTTATAAGTGCCATTAGATGTGTTATAAGTGCCATTAGATGTGTTATAAGTGCCATTAGATGTGTTATAATTGCCATTAGATGTGTTATAATTGCCATTAGATGTGTTATAATTGCCATTAGATGTGTTATAATTGCCATTAGATGTGTTATAAGTGCCATTAGATGTGTTAGAGGCGCCATTAGATGTGTTATAAGTGCCATTAGATGTGTTATAAGTGCCATTAGATGGGTTATAATTGCCATTAGATGTGTTATAATTGCCATTAGATGTGTTGGAGGCGCCATTAGATGTGTTGGAGGCGCCATTAGATGTGTTAGAGGCGCCATTAGATGTGCTGGAGGCGCCATTAGATGTGTTAGAGGCGCCATTTACTGCACGATGGCATTAAGTGCGTCAGGAAGTGTTATTTTCAAACTCAATGAACGCCATTTCATCTGCCAAGGACATTATTCAGGTGTTGAGTTGTCACCTAAGGTTGGTGTTATGATAATTAAGTTGCCGTCAGCAACATCATTTCAGGCAGCAAGACGTCACGCAATTCATTCGTCGAGGGAGCAGAGGGAGTTAGTCTCTTTGCTGTCAAGAATATTTCAAACCCGCGGACAGACGGCACATTCAAAATCCTGCCGATCTGCCGCAGAAGCGGGCGATCAACTATAAAAAAATCAGTGACAAAAAATCTGAGTAAGTGGGGAAGAAGCGGGCGATAAAGTTGGGAACAGATCCCTAGACTTCGGGGCATTTCGGTGACTAAATTCGGCAATATAACGCCATAAGTGTGTTTTCGGTGTCAACCGCCATTCTTACCCGGCTCTTCTTCTATAAAAGCAACAGAAATATACTCGCTGCTAAAGGTTGGCATTCAATTTTCTGAAAAAGCCGCCAAAGAGAAGAGTATCGGAGCCACAAGGAATTTGCCGCTTAATTGAGGGAAGAAGGGTGTCAAATGGCGTCAAATATTTTATTGTCTTTCACGCTCACCCCAGCGTTTGGCCATTAAATTCTCCATGGAGTGCGGCAGCCCCCCTCACTTAAACACTGTAAAAATTAAAAGCAGGAGCTGCCGTCAGCGCCTTGTGGCGCATTCTTGGCGGCTTGCTTGCTTCTGCGAGAGTGAAAGCTGAAACAGCAATCTCGCGTGTTAACCTATCACCTCATTCTGTTGTGCGTGCCAGCTCTTCATGCTCCCCTGTCCCATCTAGCACACACAGACACAGCACCTCTGTCCCCATCTAGCACACACAGACACAGCACCTCTGTCCCCATCTAGCACACACAGACACAGCACCTCTGTCCCCATCTAGCACACACAGACACAGCACCTCTGTCCCCATCTAGCACACACAGACACAGCACCTCTGTCCCCATCTAGCACACACAGACACAGCACCTCTGTCCCCATCTAGCACACGCAGACACAGCACCTCTGCCCCATCTAGCACACACAGACACAGCACCTCTGTCCCCATCTAGCACACACAGACACAGCACCTCTGTCCCCATCTAGCACACACAGACACAGCACCCCTGTCCCCATCTAGCACACACAGACACAGCACCTCTGTCCCCATCTAGCACACGCAGACACAGCACCTCTGTCCCATCTAGCACACACAGACACAGCACCTCTGTCCCCATCTAGCACACACAGACACAGCACCTCTGTCCCCATCTAGCACACACAGACACAGCACCTCTGTCCCCATCTAGCACACACAGACACAGCACCTCTGTCCCCATCTAGCACACACAGACACAGCACCTCTGTCCCCATCTAGCACACGCAGACACAGCACCTCTGTCCCATCTAGCACACACAGACACAGCACCTCTGTCCCATCTAGCACACACAGACACAGCATCTCTGTCCCCATCTAGCACACACAGACACAGCACCCATGTCCCATCTAGCACACACAGACACAGCACCTCTGTCCCCATCTAGCACACAGACACAGCACCCCTGTCCCCATCTAGCACACACACAGACACAGCACCTCTGTACCCATCTAGCACACACAGACACAGCACCTCTGTCCCCATCTAGCACACACAGACACAGCACCTCTGTCCCCATCTAGCACACACAGACACAGCACCTCTGTCCCCATCTAGCACACACAGACACAGCACCCCTGTCCCCATCTAGCACACACAGACACAGCACCTCTGTCCCCATCTAGCACACACAGACACAGCACCCCTGTCCCCATCTAGCACACACAGACACAGCACCTCTGTCCCCATCTAGCACACAAAGACACAGCACCTCTGTCCCCATCTAGCACACACAGACACAGCACCTCTGTCCCCATCTAGCACACACAGACACAGCACCCATGTCCCCATCTAGCACACACAGACACAGCACCTCTGTCCCTATCTAGCACACACAGACACAGCACCCCTGTCCCCATCTAGCACACACAGACACAGCACCTCTGTCCCCATCTAGCACACACAGACACAGCATTCTTCAGAATCCAAGTCACGCTGTAACTGCTAGAGCAAAAACAGCGCATTCCTAAAAAGTGGATGATGAGGCAGTTATGCAATGCAAGAGACCTAAATAAGTTTCTTACAATCGCTCTGGCTTCAAGGTCGGCAGCGCATCCTGTTGCAGAAGCAGCAACACGAAGCAGAAGCAACAGTTACAGCTGAGGCAGCAGCTGTCTCCTCTTTCATTCGAATTTTTCTGTTTGTGCCACCAATATGGATACCGGAGCCTACCGCACCGGGGGCAATATTAAAATCTATAAGCCTCACAGACAGCCGCATTCCAGTACTTCATTTGCTGTGTAGCATCGCACAATCACTGTATTGGAAGGTCACAATTGTTGGCAAAGATGACGCCCCGCTCGGGTTAAAATATGCATTGGCTGGCACGTCCGGTATTTTCATAATTATTTTTTCTATCTCTGTAAAGATAGGGATGCATTTTTTTGTATATCAACTCCCGATTTATAAATGGGATTTCAAGATGGAGTTTGGAGATCAATTCATGCCGCATATTTGACTATTATAATAGCTGTGTGTGCGGGCGTCAGCTGACTTCGAGCGCGTGTGTGTGCGAAGCAACTTCTGCGACACCTCCGCTGTGAGGGTGTTGGGCTCCGTTATTGAAGGAGGCAGGTCTCTGCGCCATGATGACGCCGGGATGTTGCTGAGAGTCATCTGCGTATCTATCTGTAGATTGTCTGTAGATATATCAGTAGATTTATATCTATCTATGGATCACCTATAGATTTATATCTATCTATGGATCCCTGTAGATCTATATCTATCTATGGATCACCTATAGATCTATATCTATCTATGGATCATCTGTAATCTATATCTATCTATGGATCATCTATAGATAGATATCTATCTATGGATCATCTGTAATCTATATCTATCTATGGATCACCTATAGATCTATATCTATCTATGGATCATCTGTAATCTATATCTATCTATGGATCATCTATAGATAGATATCTATCTATGGATCATCTACAGATCTATATCTATCTATGGATCATCTGAAGATCTATATCTATCTATGGATAATCTGAAGATCTATATCTATCTATGGATCATCTATAGATCTATATCTATATATCAATAGATCATCTACAGATCTATATCTATCAATGGGTCACCTGTAGATCTATATCTATCAATGGATCACCTGTAATCTATATCTATCTATGGATCATCTGTAGATCTATGTCTATCAATGGATCACCTGTAGATCTATATCTATCTATGGATCATCTATAGATCTATATCTATCTATGGATCATCTACTGATCTATATCTATCTATGGATCATCTACTGATCTATATCTATCAATGGATCACCTGTAGATCTATATCTATCTATGGATCATCTATAGATCTATATCTATCTATGGATCATCTATAGATCTATATCTATCTATGGATCATCTGTAGATCTATATCTATCTATGGATCACCTGTAGATCTATATCTATCAATGGATCACCTGTAATCTATATCTATCTATGGATCATCTGTAGATCTATGTCTATCAATGGATCACCTGTAGATCTATATCTATCTATGGATCACCTGTAGATCTATATCTATCTATGGATCATCTGTAGATCTATATCTATCTATGGATCATCTGTAGATCTATATATATCAATGGATCCCTGTAGATCTATATCTATCAATGGATCACCTGTAATCTATATCTATCAATGGATCACCTGTAATCTATATCTATCTATGGATCATCTGTAATCTATATCTATCTATGGATCATCTATAGATAGATATCTATCTATGGATCATCTGTAATCTATATCTATCTATGGATAATCTGAAGATCTATATCTATCTATGGATCATCTATAGATCTATATCTATATATCAATAGATCATCTACAGATCTATATCTATCAATGGGTCACCTGTAGATCTATATCTATCAATGGATCACCTGTAATCTATATCTATCTATGGATCATCTGTAGATCTATGTCTATCAATGGATCACCTGTAGATCTATATCTATCTATGGATCATCTACTGATCTATATCTATCAATGGATCATCTGTAGATCTATATCTATCTATGGATCATCTATAGATCTATATCTATCTATGGATCATCTACAGATCTATATCTATCTATGGATAATCTGAAGATCTATATCTATCTATGGATCACCTGTAGATCTATATCTATCAATGGATCACCTGTAATCTATATATATCAATGGATCACCTGTAATCTATATCTATCAATGGATCACCTGTAATCTATATCTATCAATGGATCACCTGTAGATCTATATCTATCTATGGATCACCTGTAGATCTATATCTATCTATGGATCATCTATAGATCTATATCTATCTATGGATCATCTATAGATCTATATCTATCTATGGATAATCTGAAGATCTATATCTATCTATGGATCACCTGTAGATCTATATCTATCAATGGATCACCTGTAATCTATATCTATCTATGGATCATCTGAAGATCTATATCTATCTATGGATCACCTGTAATCTATATCTATCTATGGATCATCTGAAGATCTATATCTATCTATGGATCATCTGTATAACTTTGAATATCGGTGAATCATTTGTAGACACTGGCACCCAAGCATCTAAAAACTTGCATAATTTCCGACAACAAAGCAGCGAAGCGTCAATCCGCAGTTTCTCCGGCAAAAACGGCATTTTTTATTCCAGCCAATAACAGCTGGCCTGGGAGCTTCTCGGCCTGTGATTGGTCGGTCAGTAGCGGTGGCTCCTTCAACCCGCCTCGGAGAGAGCAGTCTGAATAAAACTCTCTGCACCAGCAAAGCTCCGGCCATCGGATCGAAAGAAACTCCATAGACGAGTAAAAAGTTTGTCATTCAGCTTCATCGCTATGAGCACCCCGCACAGCATCACGGATATTCTCAATAAAACTGGTCCGACTCGAGTCTCCGAACTCAAGCCGAGTCTAAGTCAGCAGCAGCCGCAGCCTCCGACATTGATGCAGCTGATGCAGGGGGCATCCGTGCTCATCCCGAGATCGACTCAGCCGCAGCAGCAGCAGCAGATTTCTGCTTCAGTGGCTTCGACTCTGCTGCCGCCACCTCCACCACCGCCACCGCCGCCGCCCGCCTTCTTCTGGCCGCCGCTGCTGCCTCCGCCTGCGGCGCTGCAGAACTTCTGGAAGGGAGGGCCGCACTGCCCGAGTGAGTCAGCGAGAATTCAGGGGTGATTGAGTGCAGTCTTCAGGGTGATTGAGTGCAGTCTTCAGGGTGGTTTAGTGCAGTCTTCAGGGTGATTGAGTGCAGTCTTCAGGGTGGTTTAGTGCAGTCTTCAGGGTGGCTTAGTGTAGTCTTCAGTGAAGTTCAGGGGTATTTAGTGAAGTTCGGGAGTATTTAGTGAAGTTCGGGGGTATTTAGTGAAGATCTGAGGGGAATTTAGTGAATTATTCAAGGGAATTTAGTGCAATCTTCAGGGGTGATTGAGTGCAATCTTCAGGGGTGATTTAGTGCAGTCTTCGGGGTGGTTTAGTGCAGTCTTTAGTGAAGTTCAGGTGGTATTGTATTTAGTGAAGTTTTCAGGGAAATTTAATGGGAATTCAAGGGAATTTAGTGAAGTCTTCATGGGAATTCAGTAAAGTTCTGAAAGGAATTCAGCGAATTATTCAATGGAATTCTGTGAAGTCTTATCTAGTAAACAAAAAACACTTTAGCTGGGGGTATTTAGTTAACAATTCATGGTAGATTCAGTGAGAACCTCAGTTTTAGTTTTCAGGGGGTAATTTAGTGGGCAGAACATACATAGGAAGGTACGAGTATTTAGTGTATTCTCTAATTAAGAACTTAATTTGCATTTTATTAAAAATATTTTCTCTGAAATTCATTTCATTCTTCTCTGCTGCTTTCCTGTTCATTTTTATTGCTTCAACTTTGCACAGTTTATTGCATACAATGCAACGGGTTCTGTGTCTCTGGCGCAATGACAGGGTTACAGCTGCAGACCTATAATATATGAATTCAATTGTTCGAAAAATGTTTGAGCTCTGCAAGCACCCTGACTGTGTGCCAAATGGGGTGTCAGATTGTCACATCACAGGTTTAATGGGGGTACGAACTTGCTACACATCTTATATTCGTACCTTCGCAAGCAGTGCGCTTCATCAAACGTTTATTTAGGACTAAATTAAACGCAAGCCAAGAAACAGAGGAGCCACTTGACAGTTTTGCATATTGCACAGCACAATGCTGAGACAGCCTCCCGCCCCATGCATTGTGCATGGCATGCATAGCGTCTTTTGCAAGGGTGCGACTGCATATTACTGACATTTGAGCCTATCTAATGGCACCATCTGCCTTTAATTAGCGTGGGTTGCGTTTAATGGTTAATGGCTTTGTAGTGTAGGCTTGCGGTGAGCCAGGGTGTAGAAGGCAGGCGCTGTCTGACTGCCAATGCAAACTGCCGATCCAAATAAACTTCTACCAGTCTACTGATCTATCTACCCAAACTTCTACCAGTCTACTGATCTATCTACCCAAACTTCTACCAGTCTACTAATCTATCTACCTAAACATCTACCAGTCTACTAATCTATCTACCTAAACATCTACCAGTCTACTAATCTATCTACCCAAGCATCTACCAGTCTACTAATCTATCTACCTAAACATCTACCAGTCTACTAATCTATCTACCTAAACATCTACCTATCTACCAATCTATCTAACCAAGTATCTACATGTTAACCAATCTATCTACTTAAGCACCTAACTATCTACTTATCTATCTACCCAAACTTCTACCAGTCTACTGATCTATCTACCCAAACTTCTACCAGTCTACTGATCTATCTACCCAAACTTCTACCAGTCTACTGATCTATCTACCCAAACTTCTACCAGTCTACTGATCTATCTACCCAAGCATCTACCAGTCTACTAATCTATCTACCTAAACATCTACTAGTCTACTAATCTATCTACCTAAACATCTACCAGTCTACTAATCTATCTACCTAAACATCTACCTATCTACCAATCTATCTAACCAAGTATCTACATGTTAACCAATCTATCTACTTAAGCACCTAACTATCTACCAATCTATCTACCCAAATATCTACCAGGCTACCAACCTATCTACCCAAACATCTACCAGTCTACCAATCTATCTACCTAAATATGTAACAGTCTACCAGTTTATCTACCCAAACATCTACCAGTCTACTCATCTATCTACCTAAACATCTACCAGTCTACTAATCTATCTACCCAGACATCTACCAGTCTACTAATCTATCTACCCAAGCATCTACCAGTCTACTAATCTATCTACCCAAGCATCTACCAGTCTACTAATCTATCTACCCAAGCATCTACCAGTCTACTAATCTATCTACCCAAGCATCTACCAGTCTACTAATCTATCTACCCAAGCATCTACCCACCCCCCATACAAACTGCCCCTCAGTGCCGACTGTGCCGCAACTGCCGCCGCCGTCGTCCCCAGAGCTCAGCGACTTCGGTCCCAGCGTCGGGATGAGTGGCGCCGCCGGCGGCGCCGTCAAATGTTCCACAGGCTCGGTCGGTCCGGCGGCCGATGGCAAGCGGAAGCACACCCGGCCGACCTTCAGCGGGCAGCAGATCTTCGCCCTGGAGAAAACCTTTGAGCAGCACAAGTACCTGGCGGGACCGGAGAGGGCCCGACTGGCCTACCTGCTGGGGATGTCGGAGAGTCAGGTCAAGGTGAGGCTCTGACCGGTGTCTGACTGTTGCGAGAACTGACAATCTGACAATTAGAATAAGCTGACAATTAGAATAAGCTGACAATTAAAATAAGCTGACAATTAGAATAAGCTGACAATTAGAATAAGCTGACAATTAGAATAAGCTGACAATTAGAATAAGCTGACAATTAGAATAAGCTGACAATTAGAATAAGCTGACAATTAGAATAAGCTGACAATTAGAATAAGCTGACAATTAGAATAAGCTGACAATTAGAATAAGCTGACAATTAGAATAAGCTGACAATTAAAATAAGCTGACAATTAGAATAAGCTGACAATTAGAATAAGCTGACAATTAGAATAAGCTGACAATTAGAATAAGCTGACAATTAGAATAAGCTGACAACTAGAATAAGCTGACAGACTGACAATTAGGATAGCCTGACAGTCCGTCAGTCTCCAGAAAATCGCCAGAGAAAGTTGGGAAAAGACTCTTCTTTGAAACTTGGGAAAAGACTCTGCTTTGAAACTTGGGAAAAGACTCTGCTTTGAAACTTGGGAAAAGACTCTGCTTTGAAACTTGGGAAAAGACTGCTTTGAAACTTGGGAAAAGACTCTGCTTTGAAACTTGGGAAAAGACTCTGCTTTGAAACTTGGGAAAAGACTCTTCTTTGAAACTTGGGAAAAGACTCTGCTTTGAAACTTGGGAAAAGACTCTTCTTTGAAACTTGGGAAAAGACTCTGCTTTGAAACTTGGGAAAAGACTCTGCTTTGAAACTTGGGGTTCCCGGTTGTACGGGAACTTCTCTCCCAGACTTTTTCTGGCCACTTTTCGGCCAACCGCTTCCCACCACGATGTTTGCCCACTGCAATGAGTGAATTTCGGTGTTTGCTAACTGATTTTTAAACAACACTTTTAAGGGCCGAGGATGGTGTTCGCTGGGCAGAATCCTATTTTTGGCGAGTTTTTTACTCCCTGTAGCAAAAGATGTCGGGATAATGGCGGCCGCCCCTGAAGAGAGGGCGAAGTGCAACCCCCCCTCCGGATTTGACTAATAGGGATGTCTTATACGCAAGCTATTAACGCCTTTTTTGTTACACCGGAATGGTCATCTGGTGAATCGCTCAACCCTTCTGTCAAATAAAAGCAATTTAGTAGCAATGCTTGATGACTATTGATGCCGGCAAATAGTGTGAAACAGGGGAATATGGAGAGTCACCTGTTGTCTTTCTGTCATCATGAGGGATTCCCTGGGGGGCGGAGCATCTGCAAGCATCATCACACCTCTTTGGTTGAACACGAATACTCGCTCGCTAATTTCCATTGCTTCGCAGCTGCCAAAGTTTTGTCTGCCAGTTGTCGGGATGCAGGGCTTCGAGAAATTAACAGAATCTGCTGGCGAAGTCTTTGTATTGCTAATGGGTCTGGGGGGCTCGTGCGGGACTCTGGTGGAAGCAGGTCTGTGGAGCCTTAATTGAATAAACTCAGGCTAATCAGTGAGGGGTTGATTGTACGCTGAAGAAATATGATTAGAAACAAATCATCTGTATTGTCTCCATGCCCTTCTCTCCCTCACACCAAATTCTCTTTTCCTCACATCAGCCTCTCTCCACTCTCTTCTCTCCTCTCTCCTCTCTCCTTTAGCGGAATGGGCGCCCGCGCCTTCCCGCTGTGTCCCCTCCGGGACAGCCCTGCAGCTCCTCTCTCTTCTCTCCTCTCTCCTCTCTCCTCTCTCCTCTCTCCTCTCTCCTCTCTCCTCTCTCCTCTCTCCTCTCTCATCTCTCATCTCTCCTTTCTCATCGCTCTCTCTCTCTCTCTCTCTCTCTCTCTCTCTCTCAATAATATCTCATCTCTAATATCTCCTCTCTCCTCCCTTATCTATTCTCTCTCCTCTCTCCCTTTCTTCCTCTCTTCTCTCCCTCTCTACTCTCTCCTTCTCAGTCAACCCATCCACCCTCTGCCTTCCAACTAAGCTAAAAGTAAATAGCAACTGCCATATCAAGCAGTTGAATGCATTTCAGACCTCTGAACACTTTTTATTGCCAATGCCATCTGTTTTCATTTATTAGGAGAATTTTCCTCTTGCACATTTCACACTTTCAGCAGCAAAAATTCAATAAAATGTAAAAAAAGAGTTTTAAGCGCAAGCAGATGCAAGTCATTCCGTGAGCAAAGGGTTATTATAAACTATTGGCATTTGTTCAGCAATCCGGTTGCAGTCGCAATGAGCTAACAAAGCGGCGGAACCCCACTGAGTGGCCAGGAAAAGGAGAGTCCAGTCGGCCTTTATAGAAAGGGAAAATAAAAACGGCAATTATGGGATCAATGGGGCTAAAAACGTTGGCAATAACAATTCCCACAGGGCCGATGAGGGCCGCACGAGGTGTTTAAACGCGTGTGCGGTCTGTTCACAGAGCCGCCTCTCTTTGAGCCGTAATTCTTGGCATTGCCAACAAAATAGGCTGTAATATGCTAATTTCAGGCAGGCCCGAGTCCGTGTGTGTACCGCAGTCACATATAACACCTCAGCCAGCTGTGATTTTTACTGCCGCCTCCCGCTCTCACTCTCCTCTGGGCCGGCTCTTCCCCAACTGCTCACACTCCTCTTCTAGGAAGTTATAATTAATCTTGCTAACAAACAGATCGCATAAATACATTTTATTTTGATTTGCTATTCAGGCCCAATGATGGAGGAACTTTGGGAGTTAAAGGGGGAAGTGATGGAGTGCGAAATCGTAACGCTGACGGAGCTGTTTATGATGCCGCTAGTGCTGGGGGAATGAGCAGTCTGTCCATCTATCTGTCTATCTATCTATCTATCTATCTATCTATCTATCTATCTATCTATCTATCTATCTATCTATCTATCTATCTATCTATCTATCTATCTATCTATCTATCTATCTATCTATCTATCTATCTATCTATCTATCTATCTATCTATCTATCTATCTATCTATCTATCTATCTATCTATCTATCTATCTATCTATCTATCTATCTATCTATCTATCTATCTATCTATCTATCTATCTATCTATCTATCTATCTATCTATCTATCTATCTATCTATCTATCTATCTATCTATCTATCTATCTATCTATCTATCTATCTATCTATCCATCTATCTATCTATCTATCTATCTATCTATCTATCTATCTATCTATCTATCTATCTATCTATCTATCTATCTATCTATCTATCTATCTATCTATCTATCTATCTATCTATCTATCTATCTATCTATCTATCTATCTATCTATCTATCTATCTATCTATCTATCTATCTATCTATCCATCTATCCATCTATCTATTTATCTATCTATCTATCTATCTATCTATCTATCTATCTATCTATCTATCTATCTATCTATCTATCTATCTATCTATCTATCTATCTATCTATCTATCTATCTATCTATCTATCTATCTATCTATCTATCTATCTATCTATCTATCTATCTATCTATCTATCTATCTATCTATCTATCTATCTATCTATCTATCTATCTATCTATCTATCTATCTATCTATCTATCTATCTATCTATCTATCTATCTATCTATCTATCTATCTATCTATCTATCTATCTATCTATCTATCTATCTATCTATCTATCTATCTATCCATCTATCCATCTATCTATTTATCTATCTATCTATCTATCTATCTATCTATCTATCTATCTATCTATCTATCTATCTATCTATCTATCTATCTATCTATCTATCTATCTATCTATCTATCTATCTATCTATCTATCTATATGTCTGTGCATCTGTGTACCTCTTCAAATTTAATGGCAGTCAATTTGCATAATCATTTTTTAACTTCAAGCGGGTTGTATTCAGCCCTGAGCAATTTTCTACCGCTGGAGAGTTTTATTGCGGCGCTATTATACTGTTGATATTCTAATCGTAGGTTGCCGCAGTCCCTGCTCACGCGGTTCTGTCTCGTACTCAGTTTTTTGTCTCTTAAATTTGGCGCCTTCAAGTAATTAAAAAGAGCCCCGCAGTCATTCGGGCAATTAAAGAATCTCTCCGTTTCTGACTTTACGAGGCAGCCAAATCTACGGGGAGGGCGGGGGGGGGGGGGTTCGAGCTCGGACTGAAAGAAACTCTCGAGATGCACTCAACCTCGCGGCAAAGAGCTAAACAAGGCTGTTGCTATTTAATATTCAAAATTCGGACGCATTAAATGTAATAAAAGTAAATAATAATAACTGGTTAAGTTTTGCGCTTTCATTTTGGCGATCCGTATTTCCTTTGCGAATATCCGAATCCGTAAGATTGGATCCAACCACTTTCAATCCGCCCCTCACTGAATCCGCCCTCACTGAACCCGCCCCCACTGAATCCGCCCCCACTGAACCCGCCCCCACTGAATCCGCCCCCACTGAATCCGCCCTCACTGAACCCGCCCTCACTGAATCCGCCCCCACTGAATCCGCCCCCACTGAACCCGCCCCACTGAATCCGCCCTCACTGAATCCGCCCCCACTGAATCCGCCCCCACTGAACCCGCCCTCACTGAACCCGCCCCTCACTGAATCCGCCCCTCACTGAATCCGCCCCTCACTGAATCCGCCCCCACTGAATCCGCCCCTACTGAATCCGCCCCTACTGAATCCGCTCCTCACTGAATCCGCCCCTCACTGAACCCGCCCCTCACTGAATCCGCCCCTCACTGAATCCGCCCCCACTGAATCCGCCCCCACTGAACCCGCCCCTCACTGAATCCGCCCCTACTGAATCCGCCCCTACTGAATCCGCCCCTCACTGAATCCGCCCCCACTGAACCCGCCCCCACATCTTAAAGACTTAGCCAGTACTGTTCCAGCAATTCAGTGAATTAGCTCCGGTCCGAGCACACAACCGCAGACCCCCATAGGTAGACCGGCAGATCGAAGTGGAAAATGTTTGAGCCCAATTGTGCAACTTGTCTGTGCATTTGTAAGCAATAAAATTGCCAACTATAAAAATGGCTTTTAGATAGCCAATGCTCCAGATACTCGAGCAGCAACCCTTGTGCTTTTGATCTTTTAACTATTTGGCCTGACCCGCCTCTGTTCTCTGCCTGTCTGGCAATTTTCATATGACTTTTATTGACTCGCATTCTAGGGTAGGGCAGCCGCTGACTGCTTCAGTCCTGTCTGTGTGTGTGTTTTTTATTGTCAACGCAACTTTTTTCCGCATTTTCATGTTGAAACCAGACTGTTGTGTGTTATTAATTGCCTCAGTGTACACTCCTCTTAAGCTCTCGGTCTGTCATGTCTTGGCTGAGTCACTTCAGAGTAGCAATTGCCTGCTCTAGCGAATGTTTGAAAAGAAGAAAAGTTGCTGACAAACAGAAACAGAGTTGAATATTTTTGGCTAACATTATGAGCTAAATTGAACTCAATTAATGAAGATATGGAGGCAGAGATGCAGGGAGTTGTGGAGGCCGAGATGCAGGGAGTTGTAGAGGCAGAGATGCAGGGAGGCAGAGATGCAGGGAGGCAGAGATGCAGGGAGGCAGAGATGCAGGGAGGCAGAGATGCAGGGAGGCAGAGATGCAGGGAGGCAGAGATGCAGGGAGGCAGAGACCCAGGGAGGCAGAGATGCAGGGAGGCAGAGATGCAGGGAGGCAGAGATGCAGGGAGGCAGAGATGCAGGGAGGCAGAGATGCAGGGAGGCAGAGATGCAGGGAGGCAGAGATGCAGGGAGGCAGAGATGCAGGGAGGCAGAGACCCAGGGAGGCAGAGATGCAGGGAGGCAGAGATGCAGGGAGGCAGAGATGCAGGGAGGCAGAGATGCAGGGAGGCAGAGATGCAGGGAGGCAGAGATGCAGGGAGGCAGAGATGCAGGGAGGCAGAGATGCAGGGAGGCAGAGATGCAGGGAGGCAGAGATGCAGGGAGGCAGAGATGCAGGGAGGCAGAGATGCAGGGAGGCAGAGATGCAGGGAGGCAGAGATGCAGGGAGGCAGAGATGCAGGGAGGCAGAGATGCAGGGAGGCAGAGATGCAGGGAGGCAGAGATGCAGGGAGGCAGAGATGCAGGGAGACAGAGATGCAGGGGCAGAGTGAGAGAAATGGGAAAAGTTTGGAGCCAAGTCTTGGGAGGCGGTCACAGACAACAAAAAACCCTTCTGAGCCGCCCTACAACTGCAGGTCTGGTTTCAAAACCGGCGAACGAAATGGCGCAAGAAGCACTCAGGCGCTGAGTGCGGCGGCGGCGGCGGCATCGGCGGCGGCAGCGGCGGCGGCTTCGCCTCAAAGTCGGCCCACCAGTCGAGCCTCGACGATGAAGAAGACATCGACTCGGACGGCGGTGCTCCAACGGACGGCGCCGCCGCCGCGGCCGCCGCCACCGCCGCCCTGATGGCCGGGGTTGGTGTTGTGGACCTCCGGCACCACCGGCGGGTGACGTCTTCGTCGGGTGACGAGGATGAGGACGAGATGGAGGAGGAGGAGGGGAGGTCGCGCTGCTCAGCCCTGGAGATGTCCGCGGCGGCGAAGAAGCCGAGAATCAGTCACGACATTTGCTCTTGACGGAGTTCAATAGCGCAGGTTTTCATTTTCAGTTTGTAAGCAAACCTGAGGACCTAGAATTGAATTGCGCTCCACTTAGAAGGCTTCAAAAAAGGCACTCAATTTTTGGCTTTAATATTGCTACGTGCTTTTCATTGTTGGAATTGATTTTCTGGGCGAAAATTTCAACTGCACTACTTACTGTCTTTTGTTAGTAGTGCAATACGCTAAACATGCACCTGTTTTATGTTTTCGCAAGAAAATCAGGTTATCAATTTGGTTGAATTTAGACAGCTGTGAATAATGATTAAAAAAGAAACACCTCTCTGCGCCAGAAGTTGCACTCTACAGCTGAACTCTTTGTCTTGCCCCATCCCTTCTCCGGCACTCTTTGTTATAAGTGTTTAATGCAATGCTCATTCTTTCAGTTAGTTAAATTTATCTTATATATATAAGTCGAAGTCGCTTGCTATCGCAAAAATGATATAACATGCTCTCAAGACATCTCTGTCATCGAATCCTCCGGTTTGCATGGCTGTATATAAACAAATATTATAAATAAATAAGTATTAGAAATTGTTTGCAATTTTTTCAGTTAGTGCATTGTCTTCAACCGGGTATATTTTAGGTTGTCATAGCTATAAGACCTAAGCAGTCAGAGTCTCCTGATAAACAGTTTGACATATAGAATACCAGCTATATCATTTTGGATTGCTTCTATTACGTATAGATCTCAAATGACTCAGTTAGCGGCTCCTAAGACTCGTGATTGAAATCGAAAGCTTGCAAAAAATAACAAACAAAGCTAAAATATACCTCTGTCCCATATTCATAGAATAGATAAATATCGCAAAGTGAAATTCCGACACCGTATTAGGAGAAAAATAATATTTTCTTTGAAGTATCAGACAGCAGAATTAATTGGCAATGAGAGTAACGTACTCTTAGCCGGTCAACCTTACACGTAGAGAGGAATTAAGAATTCAAATTAAAGTCCACTTGATCAATAAGAAAATTAATCAACTGACAATAAGCCATATTAGGTCAGCATGGCGCGTACATGGCTTATCAGTTACCCTCTTGGCTGATCAATGTACATTAGTGGCTGGTTCTAATTTTAGAAAAAGCATACATAGCAAATAGCTTTCTCACCCCTCTTCACTCTTCACAATGTACACAGGATCTATTTAGAGCTCTCAACACCCTCTTCTCTTTTTCTTATCCAATGTACATAGCAGCGATTGCTTATTCAGTCAGCCTGGCGCGAGGCCCCCACCCCCAACCAAAACCACCCCACAGTCCACCTCAGCTGGACACGCCCTTCAGAACGTCTTTAGGCACTTTCCAGCCCACGGGCACCCCATGCCGCTTATTATAGTCCGCAAGCCAGGCGTGCAGCGGCCGAAAGTACTCCAGCAAGGCCGACGTCTGCAGGCCGTCCTCCTTAGTGAATTCTCGCAGAGTCTCCTGCCATGGCCGGCTGCTACCAGACTTTAGCATTTGTCTGTAAGTTGGCCGAATTGCGATATTACGAGTATTTGCTGCTAATGGTTTGTGATGTATTTGATTGCTATCCATATCCATGAATCTCGTCTGTGATTATCACAAAAACGAAGTTCCAAAATTAAAAAAATATAAAACGACAAAGAATTTGGGCATTAGAAAATCCTAGAACTGAGAACGTCCCATTCATCATCTCAAACCTTAAATTTCACAGCAAACAAAAAATAATTAAACCTTAAAAATATAAGTACTAATCTAAAACACACACAATCTGAGGAGTAAGGCTTTGTGTAGTTTTTTTGTGAAAATTTGAGACTCTGTTTTCTCGGTCGGAGATGAGAGAGAAGGAAATGAGAGAAGGAGATGGGAGAAAGTGATGAAAGAGGGAGATGAGAGAGGGATGAGAGAGGGAGATGAGAGAGGGAGATGAGAGAGGGAGATGTGAGAGGGAGATGAGAGAGGGAGATGAGAGAGAGAGAGAGAGAGGAAAGATGGATGAGAGAGGGAGATGAGAGAGGGAGATGGGAGAAGGAGATGAGAGAGGGAGACGGAAGAGGGAGATACGAGAGGGAGATGGGAGAGGGAGATGGGAGAAGGAGGTGAGAGAGGGAGATGAAAGAGGGAGATGAGAGAGGGAGACGGGAGAGGGAGATACGAGAGGGAGATGAGAGAGGGAGAAGGGAGAGGGAGATGAGAGAAGGAGATGAGAGAGGGAGATGAGAGAGGGAGATACGAGAGGGAGATGGGAGAGGGAGATGAGAGAAGGAGATGAGAGAGGGAGATGAGAGAGGGAGATACGAGAGGGAGATGGTAGAGGGAGATGAGAGAAGGAGATGAGAGAGGGAGATACGAGAGGGAGATGAGAGAGCAAGATGAGAGAGGGAGATGAGAGAGGGAGATGAGAGAGCAAGATGAGAGAGGGAGATGAGAGAGCAAGATGAGAGAGGGAGATGAGAGAGGGAGATGAGAGAGGGAGATGAGAGAGGGAGATGAGAGAGGGAGATGAGAGAGCAAGATGAGAGAGGGAGATGAGAGAGGGAGATGAGAGAGGGAGATGAGAGAGCAAGATGAGAGAGGGAGACGTGAGGGAGAGGCAAACGGCTTACAGGAACTTCTTTCCTGCCTTCTTGGACCGGTAGAAGTCGCACCGGTTCACCGGTCCCTTGTGCCCGCTGAGCTGGCACATCCTCCTGTGCAGCTGGAACTGCAAGATGAAGCTGAAATAATAGCGAATATAGCTGATGTCCTGGGCCACGTGGTATTTGGCTCCGGCGTCGAATCCTCCCGACGGCCGGTCCACCGGCGGGCAGATGCCGCCGTAGCGGGCGCGGAGGCCCCACCAGACCCGGTTGTAGGTGTCCGGACCGGCCGTCCCGTTGAAAACCAGCCAGCGGAACACCCCGGTGGTGAGGGCGAAGGGCAGGAAGGCCACCTTCTCAAGAGCCATGGAGAACAGCCGGTTCAGCTCCGCCTCTGCGGTTGGTGCGAATGCGGATGTCTAGTGTGAATCACACTAGTAATGAATATGGGTCTAGTGTGAATGCAAGTCTAGTGTGAATGCGGGTCTAGTGTGAATGCAAGTCTAGTGTGAATGCGGGTCTAGTGTGAATGCAAGTCTAGTGTGAATGCGGGTCTAGTGTGAATGCAAGTCTAGTAATGAATACGGGTCTAGTGTGAATGCGGGTCTAGTGTGAATGTGGGTCTACAAGCGTAGTGTGAATGGGGGCCTAGTGTTAATTGGCATCTAGCGTGGGTGTTTGTCTATGTTGTGAATGAAGGTCTAATGTGGATAGGTATCTAGTGTGAATGTGGTCTAATGTAAACGTCGGTCTAGTGTGAGAGCCCTAGCTATTCACCCACACCGCATTGCACTGCAAATAGTGGCCCACCTGCAGCCTCTGTGCCGTTAGGCAGCATGCCCAGAGTGGCAAAGTGGGCCCTGGTGTTCACAGAAAGCGACATTGTGTCGCCAACGGCCTCGTGAAAGCCCGAATTGGCGCTGTTTCTGAACTCCCTCGGCTGGCGGCTGTAGGCCATGAAATATTCGATGTGCCCCATCTCGTGGTGAATGACGTTGAAGTCCTCAACCCGGACCCTGCCGCACATTTTTATTCGGAAATCTTTTCTGTTGGCGAACTCCCAGGCAGAGGCGTGGCAGTCCTTGACTATGGACGAGTTGGCTGGCTTGAAGAAGTCGCTGCGCTGCCAGAACTCCTTGGTCATGGCCGGCATCCCCAGCGACTTGTAGAAGCCTTCGGCGGCTCGCACCAACTCGGTGAAGTTGCCGAACTTTCTCACCAGCAAGTCAGTGTAGTTCACAGCTGTCACGCGGCGCGGGAAATCCTCGGACTGGAGGCTCCACTGCTGAGCCCACTGGTCGTGGCCGAGGATGTGCGCCGGCAGGCAGCCGTCCGGCCGGAATTTCCCCGGGTACCGGCGCGACAGCCGGTGCCGCACGTAGGCATGCAGCTGAGTGTACAGGTCGGACAGCTGGGCGTACCAGGCCAGCACGTCCGAGTTGAAGCTGTCCGACTCGAAGTCCGAGCGCCAGTCGGCCTCGCCAAAGTCGCCATAGCCGATCTGGCGAGCGGACGAGTTGGCCAGGCGGACGTAGGCAGTGAAGTTGGTTGCCATGGCACCGGCGGCGGAGTCGTACCAGGAGCGCCAGACGCTCAGCTTGTAGTCGTAGCTGGCCGAGGCGTTGGCCAGGACGTCCGAGACGGCCTGCTCGCCGACTGGGAGGCAGCCTGCGGCGCTGTTGTTGCCGAGCTTCGGACAGGCGGCGATGTGCGAGTAGGAGTTTTGCAGACTCTGATGCAGCTCCGAGAGCTGGCTGTTGGATGGGGTGGGAGGTTGTCGAGAAATTGGGAAGCAGATTCACTATTTTTAATGATGACAGACAGATTAGTCAGGTGGACACAGACAGATTAGACAGGTGGATACAGACAGATTAGACAGGTGGACACAGACAGAATAGACAGGTGGACACAGACAGATTAGACAGGTGGACACAGAGAGAATAGACAGGTGGACACAGACAGAATAGACAGGTGGACACAGACAGATTAGACAGGTAGACACAGACAGATTAGACAGGTGGACACAGACAGATTAGACAGGTGGACACAGAGAGAATAGACAGGTGGACACAGACAGAATAGACAGGTGGACACAGACTGATTAAACAGATGGATATGCTCAAACCCCACTCACAGCCGGTCAGTCTCGTTCTCCAGCGTAGGGTCCAGCGTTAAAGCTTTAAATCGACGCTTCAGAGTGGCGTTGTGGAAGCTGCGCCACTGGAAACGCCTGGCGATGCGCAGGTTGCGCAGGCTCCACACCTCGACTCGATTCGATAGCGTCAGCAACTGCGGATGCGAAAGTTTTTTTCGAGAGTTAGGGGCATTGTTACGTTGAACCGATTCACCAGCTTTCTGTCCTTCTGTGCTTCCAATGCGTTTCATTCATTGCAATTCATTGCACTCTACTGCCTGTCACTCTACTGCCTGTCACTCTACTGCCTGTCACTCTACTGCCTGTCACTCTACTGCCTGTCACTCTACTGCCTGTCACTCTACTGCCTGTCACTCTACTGCCTGTCACTCTACTGCCTGTCACTCTACTGCCTGTCACTCTACTGCCTGTCACTCTACTGCCTGTCACTCTACTGCCTGTCACTCTACTGCCTGTCACTCTACTGCCTGTCACTCTACTGCCTGTCACTCTACTGCCTGTCACTCTACTGCCTGTCACTCTACTGCCTGTCACTCTACTGCCTGTCACTCTACTGCCTGTCACTCTACTGCCTGTCACTCTACTGCCTGTCACTCTACTGCCTGTCACTCTACTGCCTGTCACTCTACTGCCTGTCACTCTACTGCCTGTCACTCTACTGCCTGTCACTCTACTGCCTGTCACTCTACTGCCTGTCACTCTACTGCCTGTCACTCTACTGCCTGTCACTCTACTGCCTGTCACTCTACTCCATGTCACTCTACTCCATGTCAGTCTACTCCATGTCACTCTACTCCATGTCACTCTACTCCATGTCACTCTACTCCATGTCACTCTACTCCATGTCACTCTACTCCATGTCACTCTACTCCATGTCACTCTACTCCATGTCACTCTACTCCATGTCACTCTACTCCATGTCACTCTACTCCATGTCAGTCTACTCCATGTCACTCTACTCCATGTCAGTCTACTCCATGTCACTCTACTCCATGTCACTCTACTCCATGTCACTCTACTCCATGTCACTCTACTCCATGTCAGTCTACTCCATGTCACTCTACTCCATGTCACTCTACTCCATGTCACTCTACTCCATGTCACTCTACTCCATGTCACTCTACTCCATGTCACTCTACTCCATGTCACTCTACTCCATGTCACTCTACTCCATGTCACTCTACTCCATGTCACTCTACTCCATGTCAGTCTACTCCATGTCACTCTACTCCATGTCAGTCTACTCCATGTCACTCTACTCCATGTCACTCTACTCCATGTCACTCTACTCCATGTCACTCTACTCCATGTCACTCTACTCCATGTCACTCTACTCCATGTCACTCTACTCCACGTCACACACTTGTAAGTCACTCTACTGCTTGTCACTTCACTACCTGTCCCTCCAGTACCTGTCACTCTACTACCTGTCACTCCACTACCTGTCACTCCACTACCTGTCACTCTACTGCTTGTCACTCCACTACCTGTCACTCCACTACCTGTCACTCCACTACCTGTCACTCTACTGCTTGTCACTCCACTCTGTTGAGACTGTTCTCTCGCTCACCTGTTCAGAAAGTTTATCCTCCATTCGATTTGAGTAGGCAAAGTTGAACCGGTTGATAATGTTAGCAAAGTAGTCAGCCGATTTGCCGAACTTGTCTATCCAAAGAGTGGCACAGGTTTCATTGTTGTTGCTGGTGCCTGCAGTAGTATTGGTTTCCGTTGTTGATTTTGTTGCTTCAGCGGTATTGGGAAGACAAGCGGCAGGGAGTAGAGTGACAGGGCTTGGAGTGACAGGGCTTGGAGTGACAGGGCTTGGAGTGACAGGGCTTGGAGTGACAGGGCTTGGAGTGACAGGGCTTGGAGTGACAGGGCTTGGAGTGACAGGGCTTGGAGTGACAGGGCTTGGAGTGACAGGGCTTGGAGTGACAGGGCTTGGAGTGACAGGGCTTGGAGTGACAGGGCTTGGAGTGACAGGGCTTGGAGTGACAGGGCTTGGAGTGACAGGGCTTGGAGTGACAGGGCTTGGAGTGACAGGGCTTGGAGTGACAGGGCTTGGAGTGACAGGGCTTGGAGTGACAGGGCTTGGAGTGACAGGGCTTGGAGTGACAGGGCTTGGAGTGACAGGGCTTGGAGTGACAGGGCTTGGAGTGACAGGGCTTGGAGTGACAGGGCTTGGAGTGACAGGGCTTGGAGTGACAGGGCTTGGAGTGACAGGGCTTGGAGTGACAGGGCTTGGAGTGACAGGGCTTGGAGTGACAGGGCTTGGAGTGACAGGGCTTGGAGTGACAGGGCTTGGAGTGACAGGGCTTGGAGTGACAGGGCTTGGAGTGACAGGGCTTGGAGTGACAGGGCTTGGAGTGACAGGGCTTGGAGTGACAGGGCTTGGAGTGACAGGGCTTGGAGTGACAGGGCTTGGAGTGACAGGGCTTGGAGTGACAGGGCTTGGAGTGACAGGGCTTGGAGTGACAGGGCTTGGAGTGACAGGGCTTGGAGTGACAGGGCTTGGAGTGACAGGGCTTGGAGTGACAGGGCTTGGAGTGACAGGGCTTGGAGTGACAGGGCTTGGAGTGACAGGGCTTGGAGTGACAGGGCTTGGAGTGACAGGGCTTGGAGTGACAGGGCTTGGAGTGACAGGGCTTGGAGTGACAGGGCTTGGAGTGACAGGGCTTGGAGTGACAGGGCTTGGAGTGACAGGGCTTGGAGTGACAGGGCTTGGAGTGACAGGGCTTGGAGTGACAGGGAAGGGCAGTGAAAAACCCGAACACGCCAGTGCCAGTCTCACAGAAGTCGATGGTCCTGTTTAGCCGTTTGGCCATCAAATTCTCGTCGTACTTTGGCGCAGCGGAGCCATGGACACCTACAGTGGAGCAACTGGCCGCTGTTAGCAGAAGCAGCAGGGCCAGCATAGTGTTTGAAAGCAGCAAGCAGTCTGGTACTACACACAACAGAGCTGGCTATTGCTGCATAAGCTGAGACGTTGGTTACTGCAAAATAGATTTCACTGTCTTACTGTGCGCGAGCAGCTGACTAAACTGTGAGCTGTCCTGCCCTTGCTTAATAAGAGTGTGGCTCTTGGCCGAGTGAGGGAGGAATTGAGGGCGCTGTGAGTGCAAGGCGTGGAGAAGGAGGTTCAGATATTGCAGAGAGACCATAGCAGTATCGATCTGTCATGGCATAATCGTAGTAGTTGGTCAGTGTTTGACTGTTGATTGGCTGTGGCTTACTGGTTTCGATGTTTCTTGGACCATTCTAAACAGCTCAGCCTAAACAGTTTTATTTTCATTTCCATTGACAGCGATTTGGGTTTAGTGCTGCCAAACGTCCGAAGATCCCGAAGGTCCCGAAGGTCCCGAAGGTCCCGAAGGTCCCGAAGGTCCCGAAGGTCCCGAAGGTCCCGAAGGTCCCGAAGGTCCCGAAGGTCCCGAAGGTCCCGAAGGTCCCGAAGGTCCCGAAGGTCCCGAAGGTCCCGAAGGTCCCGAAGGTCCCGAAGGTCCCGAAGGTCCCGAAGGTCCCGAAGGTCCCGAAGGTCCCGAAGGTCCCGAAGGTCCCGAAGGTCCCGAAGGTCCCGAAGGTCCCGAAGGTCCCGAAGGTCCCGAAGGTCCCGAAGGTCCCGAAGGTCCCGAAGGTCCCGAAGGTCCCGAAGGTCCCGAAGGTCCCGAAGGTCCCGAAGGTCCCGAAGGTCCCGAAGGTCCCGAAGGTCCCGAAGGTCCCGAAGGTCCCGAAGGTCCCGAAGGTCCCGAAGGTCCCGAAGGTCCGAAGGTCCCGAAGGTCCCGAAGGTCCCGAAGGTCCCGAAGGTCCCGAAGGTCCCGAAGGTCCCGAAGGTCCCGAAGGTCCCGAAGGTCCCGAAGGTCCCGAAGGTCCCGAAGGTCCCGAAGGTCCCGAAGGTCCCGAAAGTCTTTTTAGAATCTAGAAAATGCTGAGAATCGAAAAAGACAAGTTAGAGTTCCAGTTTAAAGCTCTATAATAGTTAGCAAGCTAATAAATTATTGAAATTCCCAAGAAAATCTCTAGATAGTCTACAAGGTCTATAAGAATCTACAAAGGTGCAAGCAGAACAAAATTTAATATCCTGCCTTCAGGACGATCCACGGAATGAGAATGAGAGGATTTTTTCCCTTAATTTCCTGTCTGGAAACAAAGTTTCCTTGTTGAAGAACAAAACTCTCTGCCTAAGAGAAATTTAACTCCTAGCCTAAGTGAGCACAGAGCGTACGCCATTGCAGGCAGCTCTCAATGGTACTCAGCCATAAGGGTGCTCAGAATATCGAGGCCAAGAGTCTCCACGATTAGGGCACATGGGTTCGAATCTGGGCGACACTACAGAGTAATTTGTTCGTCCGTACACAAAAATTAGCCTGAGATTTTTCCTGCCGTTTTCGCCCATGAGTGCCAACCTCAAAGCACAGATACTAGAATAACTGGATGGGCCACTCAGCACATTAGCGTATAAACTACTTTCAGTTCAGTAGTAAGTTAAACAGAAGCATTTTAATGTACTTTTAAAGCCAAGGCTCAATTTATTGGCTCTTTACACCCAGCTTAAACCCTCCAACTGCGCCTTTCCGCACTACCCCCCGCCCGCCCCGCCCCAATTTTTATTGCCTTTCTCGGACATCCAGCCTAAACTGCTATGTACATTTCAGTGGACTGGCTAATGTACATTATTGCTGAACCAATTAGCAAGTTGTTTACGCCTGCAAGCTTGGGCTTCTAAACTTAACAGAGTAATTTCAGCTGCCTTTACGTAGCTTACGTATTCCTCTTTGCTACTGAACTGAAAGTAGAAAGCTGTTTTACTAAGTATACATGCCTTAGTGGTCCATCTGTAGTTATTTTAGTATCTGTACCTCAAAGCAAAGAGCTGTACGATTAGAACCGATAAATGTTTAGTTTGGGATTCCGTCTGCCTACTGCTAGTAGAAAGATATGTAAATTCAAATAACCAATGCACCTTTTTTATAAAATAAAATAAAAATTTGTTCTTTAAAGTCCAGCAACCCCTCGGGTCGGATGAGCAAAATGGTTGCGCAACCGGCCGTCATCCACTGCGCCGGTAATATGGGATCACGTGACCACTGCTCACTTCGCCCACGAATCCAAGTTCTCAAAGGCTAAGCCGCGCTCTTCAATTCGCACTCTCAACCGCCTCTCTCTCCTTGATTGCTTGAGGCATTGTTTGACTTACGTCTCAGTGCTCCAGCCCCAATAGCCCCGATCCCTTAGATGACGCACCCCAGCCCCCCCCCCCCTGATGATGACAGAGCGCCTCTCCGCCGACCCCCCAGGACTCATCGGGATCTGCCTGGCATAAAACAGTTTCCCAATTCAATCGCAAATTAAAATTTTCTTCCAGGATGCGCCCTTGGCAAGTCTTTGTTTCAGTTTTGAGTCTTCTTCCCTACTGCTTACATATTTCTACCCTCTCTCTCTCCCTACCTTTTTCTCGATTACGTAATGCAAAAATGTCTGTAGCGTGACGAATCGCTCCGGCATTCGTCAGATTTCTGTGACAGGCGAGCTTTCGAATCGATGCAGGCAACTGCTCTCTGGCTCATTGTCCACCACCCCATCTGCGGCCTGGTTTTCGGCATAAATTATTCGAAACTCGGAGTACCTGGACCTGCCCACCTGCCTGCATGGCGATCTTGATTTGTCTGATGTCTCATTGTCTGTCTCAGTGTCTGTCTCAGTGTCTGTCTCAGTGTCTGTCTCACTGTCTGTCTCACTGTCTGTCTCAGTGTCTGTCTCAGTGTCTGTCTCACTGTCTGTCTCACTGTCTGTCTCACTGTCTGTCTCAGTGTCTGTCTCACTGTCTGTCTCACTGTCTGTCTGTCTGTCTGTCTCACTGTCTGTCTCACTGTCTGTCTCACTGTCTGTCTCACTGTCTGTCTCACTGTCTGTCTCACTGTCTGTCTCACTGTCTGTCTCACTGTCTGTCTCACTGTCTGTCTCAGTGTCTGTCTCAGTGCCTGTCTCACTGTCTGTCTCACTGTCTGTCTCACTGTCTGTCTCACTGTCTGTCTCACTGTCTGTCTCACTGTCTGTCTCACTGTCTCAGTGTCTGTCTCAGTGCCTGTCTCACTGTCTGTCTCACTGTCTGTCTCAGTGTCTGTCTCACTGTCTGTCTCACTGTCTGTCTCAGTGCCTGTCTAACAATGTCTTTACCACAATACCATAGATGTCCACCCAGGAAAACTACCTACCAATCTGACTCACGGTTACAAGTCTGTTACTAGGCACCATAGCAACATTCATATAATTGAGCTCCATCATGAGCTTCAGTCTGGGGGGGGGATGCAGCAGGGCAGACGGTGGGGATTCCGGGGATTTCTGGCACGCCATGCTGTTCCCATCAGCTGCCCACAGACCGGGAGAGGGGGAGTCAGCTCCATCAGACCTTGAGCAGTCCGCTCCAGAAAGAAGCCACGAGAGCTCCTCTCCTCTCTTCCTCTCCTACCGAAAATTACCTGACCATTGGCCGGCGCTACTTAAGAATTATCAAGCAAAAATCAATGGCCGAAGGCCTGCACAGCCGGCTGCGCGCCGGGCCTCGCCGCTTTCAAATCTGGTCTTGATTGATTGGAGAGGCTGGGGGGGGAGGGGAGCCGACTGGCTTTGGTCTCCGCTTCCCCTTTCTTGCCTCCGTTTCTGCCTCAGTGGCATCGATGAAGCTGGCTGGCGGGCCCCGTGGACTCGGCGGCCCCGCGGTGGTTGCTTGGGAGAAGCTGCGGCCGTGAGGGGGGTGGGTTGGGGAGTTTTTTGCGTGCACACGAAATTGGGGAACCGGGGGATTTCAGGCTGAGGGAACTCGCCACTGGTCAATGGAATGAAAGCGGCTCTTCTGCTAGAAAAAAAAGGATGAAGCGAGAGAGAGAGAGAGAGAGAGGGGGGAAAAGTGCCCAGCCAGTCTCGCCTGGGACCTCCTCATTCACGCCTGCTCAGAGTCCTCACGCTCTTCTCCTCTCTCAAAGCTCGGGCCGCAGCGGCAGCGGATGCAGGAGAGGAGAGGGTAGGTGAGGGCTTTGGCCTGAAAGCAGAAATTCTCAGTCCAATACTATTTTACTTTCATTCTCTCCCTCGATCGCCCAGACGGAGTTGAGGCGACAGTGAATGGGGGGGCGGTCGGGTGCACTTAAGCTGCACTCTCGGCCGCTGTCCGCACCTCTGTCTGTCAGTCTGCCTCCGGCTCGGTTGCATTGAGATGAATTTCCCGCCCAACTTGAAGGCTTTTGCCGAAGAGAAAGCAGCCAGAGTATTGAAATTCTCTATTCTCATTGAATGCACTTCACACTGCGAGCTGCTCCCGCCTTCCTTCCTGCCTTCCCATCGTGTCAATTAAAAATAAGATTTTCAATTGCGATTCACTGATGCAGTATCTACGAGTATGCACCACCTGTGCAGCTAAAATTTCACTCTTGTTCGAAGTAAAGATAACCTGCCCATAAATTCCATAAAATAGCATCCCTCAAATCCATAAAATGGCACCCCTCAAATCCATAACAGGGCATCCCTCAAATCCATAAAATGGCACCCCTCAAATCCATAAAATGGCACCCCTCAAATCCATAACAGGGCACCCCTCAAATCCATAAAATGGCACCCCTCAAATCCATAAAATGGCATCCCTCAAATCCATAAAATGGCATCCCTCAAATCCATAAAATGGCATCCCTCAAATCCATAAAATGGCATCCCTCAAATCCATAAAATGGCATCCCTCAAATCCATAAAATGGCACCCCTCAAATCCATAACAGGGCATCCCTCAAATCCATAAAATGGCACCCCTCAAATCCATAAAATGGCACCCCTCAAATCCATAACAGGGCACCCCTCAAATCCATAAAATGGCACCCCTCAAATCCATAAAATGGCATCCCTCAAATCCATAAAATGGCATCCCTCAAATCCATAAAATGGCATCCCTCAAATCCATAAAATGGCATCCCTCAAATCCATAAAATGGCATCCCTCAAATCCATAAAATGGCATCCCTCAAATCCATAAAATGGCATCCCTCAAATCCATAAAATGGCACCCCTCAAATCCATAACAGGGCACCCCTCAAATCCATAAAATGGCACCCCTCAAATCCATAACAGGGCATCCCTCAAATCCATAAAATGGCACCCCTCAAATCCATAAAATGGCACCCCTCAAATCCATAAAATGGCATCCCTCAAATCCATAAAATGGCATCCCTCAAATCCATAAAATGGCATCCCTCAAATCCATAAAATGGCATCCCTCAAATCCATAAAATGGCATCCCTCAAATCCATAAAATGGCACCCCTCAAATTCAAAGATGGCATCCCTCGAATTAAAAAATGGCATCTCTTGAACCTAAAAATAGCGTCTCTCAAATCCAAAACTGGCACCCTCGAATATTTACCTGAGCCAGTATCCATAAAGCTCCGCACCTCAGGATGACTCACTCACGCAAAATAGATCTGTCAAGCATTTATGAGTTGATCGCCCAACCCGCATTATCAAATGGAAAATTTGAATATTATACGGATTCGATCTTTCTTTGTAACGTGACAGAACGAAAGGGCGGACATCAGTTTCGGTATTGTTGCAGAGATACGGCTCCCTGATCCCACAGATCTGTCTCTGTATGGCGCCTCTCTCGCCAGCGCATTCTGTCGCTGAATTATGGTTCTAGGTGATCCGTCATCCGATGGTCTGAAATTTCAAATAAAAACAGTGGGGACAATGAGCTGCCAAACCGCAACCCAACAGCCGCCAGCTCCTCGATGACAGTCCAGTTCGAAGTCCAGGTGGCCGGGAAACAGTAACACCGATAAGGTTGTGCATCGTTAACGCCAATTCACCCTCTGTTAGGTTGACTGTTAATAAAACTCTTAACTTTCAAAGTTCTAGAACGTAAAATTGAAAACTAAGCACAAAAATTTAGTAAATTAATTTATTATTTTCGACTCAACTTATCGGAAAGTTGAAATCTATGGTGCAAACACAGCGATCAAGCTGATTTATAAAGTCTTGAGTCATCAGGTAAAATATCGTGTCTCGTAAATTCCTGTTCTAAACTAGTTTTGTGTGTTCTGATTGATTTCGCTATACTCTATACTCCATGCTGACAGTTGCATGGCCTCAGACAGCGCTGAGACAATTCTCCCACAACCAGCGCTGAAACATAAGATTTTTTATGGGGGAACTCCATGAGCTCCGGCCCGAGATTTGAGGCTGAGGAGTTGTAGCCGGTAGTTAGAGACTATCTCCAACGCGACTTTTATCCCCGACACACTGGCACGCAACCAGCTCGGGTAGGGGAAGCTCGGTTTAGTGAAGTGGAAAATGCCTCTAAGGTGATCTGCTGCGAGGCCCACCCCACTCCTTCCATTCGGCTAGTAATCGAGGCTCCCCGGGCTTGCTGCCTTCTTCTGCAGCCGCGTGAATCTGCTGGCAGAGGGAAATAGAAGCAATTTGATATCCCTGCCGCCGTTGCTCAGATCCCGGAGACCTCCCCCCCCCAACCATCCGCCCCGACAAAAATGCAAAAGTGATTTCCTTTCCAACCGTCTCTCCCTAACGGGCTCGCTCTCATATTCTACTCAACCGCGTGTGTGGCGTTATAGAGTGAAAAAGAATGGCTCTGGGCCGGAGGGGGGGGGTGCATCAGATGTAATAAAAGAGCAGCCACATGGTCAGCCTCCGCGCCTCAGCAAAGTTGAGCGCCTATTGAGTTCTGCCGCTTCTGGCGGTGATCGATAAACCAGAAATTGCATCGGCTCCTGAAGTCGAAGAGGAGAAATGCTGTTTTCTGTCTCCGTATTTTTTACTACTTTTTTTCATTCTCTCTCCCTGCCTGCGTCCCACCGCTGTTTCGCTTTGCCGCACCACTCGCGGCTCGGTGCTTGAGTAAAAAAAGTCAATGGCAACTCTTGAGGGAGGGGACAGCAGGGTAAGCCACCAGACTCTGGGCCTCATCTCTCTCTTTCCTATCCCTCCCGCCGCCGCTGCCACAGCCTCCCACGGTCCAGGCCGCATCTGTCCATGCTGTTAAACTGACTAAGCCAATATGGAAGTCCGTGATGGATTGAAGGCAAAAACTATAAAGCTGGCGAGTGTGCGTGAGACACCCCCCTCCCCTGAATCTTGCCCCGCGAGTCCAGATGCTCATAAATACGGCCTTATACATATTTTTTGCTTTTTTTATCCAAGCTTTGGATATCTCTATATTTACTGGGGGCAGCGAGAGAGAGAGATGGAGAGATGGCTGTCATAGCCAAGATAAATTGACAATATATTTTTTTAACCAAAGCATCCGAAAGCCAGTTATTATCCCAGTTGATTATGTACGAGCTGCCTGTGAAAAGCTTCTCTCAATCTCAATTATAAAGAGGATAAAAAAGTGCAAAATTGCAAGAAGATTTTTTATTTCCGTCTTCAAAGCCGCACAGGTGCCGCTGGTACTCGGCCTGCGAGTGGAGGGACAGGCGATGGGGAGGGGTGGCTGGGGGAAGAGAGAAGGGGAACTGAGAGCTGGATGCAAATGCGGGAATTCGGCCCTCACTTGCTTCTCCCGCAGCTCATTAATGCATCATTTTTATGCAGCAGCAGCGGCGGCGCCCACCCCCTCCTCTGCACAGCTTGAACCAGCAGTTCAGGAGCGGAATTCAGAGATCGGGACTGAGGGCAGAGACGTGAGGAAAGGCGATCGGCAGCAAGGAGGTCCCCACCGCACCCCCCGAGCTGCCAAGAATCTTCCCCCAGCAGTTCGTTCTGTGAATCTCTCGCATCGGGGAGCACTTTGCCAGGAGAGAGAGAGAGAGAGTGCCCTGTGCCTGAGCTGAGCCGAAAGAAATGGCAGGAAATTCGCGCGCCCAGGCCAGAAATCACACACCCGCTTCCTCGTGCCGCTCCTTGCATTTCTAGCCGAGCTGAAAATTTCTTCAGCCCTCCCGACTTTTGCCAGCAACTCTTCAAATAGCCGGGAGTGTCTCATTTTTCTGGAGAGTTCCCGTCCCTCCCCTCCACCCCCACCAGCCTTCTCTGCCTCGCGCCCGACTCATAATTCCCTCGAGGTCGCGGACGTTTTCATTTTCTACCTATAATATAGACTCCCCATCTCTTTTTTGATTCCGCCTTATTGACCGGCGAATCCAGCCCGGCTGCTGCCGCATGGCTCAGGGAGATACTGACCTGAAATCTCATGCTAATCTTCTGGAGACCGGCCCAGAGGGTACCCCCCCCCCCTGCATCAGCTCTCACGCACCTATATTTGCAGTAATTTCCCGCTGCTTTCCCCCAAATCTCTTACGTCCTTCCTCTTCCCTGTTTAGCCATCCATATTTTACCCTGATCTTCCTTTACCTTCATTTGTTCTGCACCTCAGCTAAGCTGCTTCCTTTCCGCCCCCCTCTGTCCGCCCCTTTTCTAGTATAACACTTGCTTCCGCCCTCTAACGGCTTCTCCGCTCTCTCCTATCTCCCGTCAATCTCATCCGTTCTTCTGTTCCGCCTTCTCTGTTCCGCCCTCTCTGTTCCGCCCTCTCTGTTCCGCCCTCTCTGTTCCGCCCTCTCTGTTCCGCCCTCTCTGTTCCGCCCTCTCTGTTCCGCCCTCTCTGTTCCGCCCTCTCTGTTCCGCCCTCTCTGTTCCGCCCTCTCTGTTCCGCCCTCTCTGTTCCGCCCTCTCTGTTCCGCCCTCTCTGTTCCGCCCTCTCTGTTCCGCCCTCTCTGTTCCGCCCTCTCTGTTCCGCCCTCTCTGTTCCGCCCTCTCTGTTCTGCCCTCTCTGTTCTGCCCTCTCTGTTCTGCCCTCTCTGTTCCGCCCTCTCTGTTCCGCCCTCTCTGTTCCGCCCTCTCTGTTCCGCCCTCTCTGTTCCGCCCTCTCTGTTCCGCCCTCTCTGTTCCGCCCTCTCTGTTCCGCCCTCTCTGTTCCGCCCTCTCTGTTCTGCCCTCTCTGTTCTGCCCTCTCTGTTCTGCCCTCTCTGTTCCGCCCTCTCTGTTCCGCCCTCTCTGTTCCGCCCTCTCTGTTCCGCCCTCTCTGTTCCGCCCTCTCTGTTCCGCCCTCTCTGTTCCGCCCTCTCTGTTCTGCCCTCTCTGTTCCGCCCTCTCTGTTCCGCCCTCTCTGTTCCGCCCTCTCTGTTCCGCCCTCTCTGTTCCGCCCTCTCTGTTCTGCCCTCTCTGTTCCGCCCTCTCTGTTCCGCCCTCTCTGTTCCGCCCTCTCTGTTCCGCCCTCTCTGTTCCGCCCTCTCTGTTCCGCCCTCTCTGTTCCGCCCTCTCTGTTCCGCCCTCTCTGTTCCGCCCTCTCTGTTCCGCCCTCTCTGTTCCGCCCTCTCTGTTCCGCCCTCTCTGTTCCGCCCTCTCTGTTCCGCCCTCTCTGTTCCGCCCTCTCTGTTCCGCCCTCTCTGTTCCGCCCTCTCTGTTCCGCCCTCCAGCTTTGCAGCCTACCCTTCTCAACTATTGCAGGTTTTCACTCCTCGATCATGTGAATATTATCCCAAGTAATTTTTCACCAATTTCAATAGATGCCACTCACAGAATGGCATGAAAAAGGCCTCATCAAACAGCGGTTGCTATGCAAATTCAGTCAATGCCGAAAATTGGATCTCCCGACATTCAGGACAAAAAACTGGGCCCAGCGACCAACCTATCAGTTGAAAAAGCGCCAAAGTGAGCTGCTCTCGTGCTCAACTACCTGCCTCAATCTATTCTGGCATTCGTGCTGTGAACAAACACAGTTCGATTGTTAAAAACTGAATCAAAAGGGGGGATTGCTCACTGTGCTCAGATACTCGCGGGTCTACGACCGATTGTGTTCGTTCTAAAACCGTTGAAACTGCGGAGGTCATGAAAGCCAGTGAAGCACCTTGATTGTTGAAAAAGAACTCTTTTCGGGACTATAGAGAACTCTGAAAGGAGAACAATGGGGGGGGGGCGCTGCAAAATCATCACAGAGTAAATGAGATGTGACAGACGGCTGTACTCGAGAGACTGAAGAGCGATTTTCAATTGGAGACTCTCGTTGAGACTCGAACGGCTTCCAAGTTATTTTTGGCCTCGTAAATGCATGTTTTCGTTACGTAATTAAAGAGCTTTTTAGAGAATAGAAGACTGGAAAAATTGGTTTTCTGCTTGAGTGAATGGGCAGAGCGATGGTACAAAATAAGGGCGCCGGTAGATGCGTCAGCAGATCCGATAAAACCAACCGAAGTGCCAGTAGATGTGATAAAGCCAACCTAAGCGCCAGTAGATGCGATAAAGCCAACCGAAGCGCCAGTAGATGCGATAAAGCCAACCGAAGCGCCAGTAGATGCGATAAAGCCAACCGAAGCGCCAGTAGATGCGATAAAGCCAACCGAAGCGCCAGTAGATGCGATAAAGCCAACCTAAGCGCCAGTAGATGCGATAAAGCCAACCTAAGCGCCAGTAGATACGATAAAGCCAACCGAAGCGCCAGTAGATGCGATAAAGCCAACCGAAGCGCCAGTAGATCCGATAAAGCCAACCGAAGCGCCAGTAGATGTGATAAAGCCAACCTAAGCGCCAGTAGATCCGATAAAGCCAACCGAAGCGCCAGTAGATGCGATAAAGCCAACCTAAGCGCCAGTAGATGTGATAAAGCCAACCGATGCGCCAGTAGATCCGATAAAGCCAACCTAAGCGCCAGTAGATGCGATAAAGCCAACCGAAGCGCCAGTAGATGCGATAAAGCCAACCGAAGCGCCAGTAGATGCGATAAAGCCAACCGAAGCGCCAGTAGATGCGATAAAGCCAACCTAAGCGCCAGTAGATGCGATAAAGCCAACCGAAGCGCCAGTAGATCCGATAAAGCCAACCTAAGCGCCAGTAGATGTGATAAAGCCAACCTAAGCGCCAGTAGATCCGATAAAGCCAACCTAAGCGCCAGTAGATGCGATAAAGCCAACCTAAGCGCCAGTAGATGCGATAAAGCCAACCTAAGCGCCAGTAGATCCGATAAAGCCAACCGAAGCGCCAGTAGATGCGATAAAGCCAACCTAAGCGCCAGTAGATCCGATAAAGCCAACCGAAGCGCCAGTAGATGCGATAAAGCCAACCGAAGCGCCAGTAGATGCGATAAAGCCAACCGAAGCGCCAGTAGATGCGATAAAGCCAACCTAAGCGCTAGTAGATGCGATAAAGCCAACCTAAGCACCAGTAGATGCGATAAAGCCAACCTAAGCACCAGTAGATGCGATAAAGCCAATTGAAGCGCCAGTAGATGCGATAAAGCCAACCTAAGCGCCAGTAGATGCGATAAAGCCAACCTAAGCGCCAGTAGATGCGATAAAGCCAACCTAAGCGCCAGTAGATGCGATAAAGCCAACCTAAGCGCCGGTAGATGCGAAAAAGCCAACCGAAGCGCCAGTAGATCCGATAAAGCCAACCGAAGCGCCAGTAGATCCGATAAAGCCAACCGAAGCGCCAGTAGATGCGAAAAAGCCAACCGAAGCGCCCAAAGCATCACTGTTTTATTAAAAAAAGACACACTGGTGGAGAAGTCACTCAGATTGTTCAATGCCAAATATTGCTCAAAACTGTTCAGCATGAATCTTAGCAAACTTCATCGCAATACCTTCTAACACAAACAACCCATATTTACTCGTCAATACACACCTGTCACGCCTCGCTGATCTCAAATATTCCCTCGGAATTAATATTGGGACAAAGACTCAAAAATACCCCCTACCTGGCAGGGAAAATTGTCCCAATTTACTTTGAAGTAAATTAGAATAGAAAATTGGGTTTGACCTCGGTTTGAGCACACGGCCACACAAGACAGTCCCCTGTGCACACACAAGACAACTTTATACTCCACCCCATCAATATCGAAGCATTTCGCACAAGTGGATCGATAGATTGCCTCTCGGCTGGAGGGGAGGGGGTCTCGAGTCTCCTTTGTCTAAACTGCGCGCACACATACAGTGTTGGAGAGAGCAAATATGCCATGGGCAGAGTCTGACTGAATTCAATTATAGGTAACAAGCTGTATAGCATAATCTCTATATCATAGAAGCTAGTAAATGTACGGGTGAGAGAGACTTGAGACTTAAAAGAAATTTTATTTGTTCAAGCGTATAATAATAATAATAGGGCTTCGGCTCGTCTGCCACTCAGCTTTCTAATTGTATTCGCACTGCTGATCAGCACTTCTGGCCGTTTAGTAATCATCTACAGTACCTAATATTAACTAAGGGCAGAAAAGGACTCCACAGCCTTCCTGCAATTATTTTATATGTTTTTTAAACTGAATGCAGACTTGCCCAATGCATGGCTTGCTTGACACGCTGGCAAGCACAATGCCAGCACAATAGTGTGGCTCGGTGCCTTCGGGTAGATTGGTTTGGTTGCGCAATCGCATCAGAACACGCCAATTACTGGCAAATGCAATTCCTTTGCTGGAGTTGCGTCACAGACTGAGGCATAAGTGCCTCCCTCCAGGCAGCACCCTGTAGGGAAAAGCCAAGTGCCGCTGAGAGCGCAGCTTAAAAATTGTACCTTTGCCTGAAGCGTCACACCCCAGTCTTGCCCAAGCGCAACTTTCTCCGCACTTAAACACGAAATCTGGCCTTGAAGCCAACTCTGCTTTTTTCAACATCGATTGCAACTGTTCTGCTTTAACAACTAAATAGACAGATTGAGAAGACATGGGCGAAAGCGAGATAGAGAGGGAGAGAGAGATTCAGAAAGTACTTTTACTATAAGCCCCACTCGAGCCCACGGAAGCGGAGTTCGAAATTCTGCATAGAAGCCGGCTGCGAGCAGCTGACGGCCGGTGCGCACTGTGCGTGCTGCAAAAAATTTGGGGTCTCCGCTGCTGCCGCTGCCCCACCAAGCAGTCCCCACCAATCCGTCCGGCAGCTCAATCGAATTCCGTTCCCGCAGCTTCGACCGGCTGGCCGCTCCCCTTCAATCTCTAGCAAATTCCCACCCACACTGCAGAAACCGCAGCTTTCATCCGCTCCCGCCAGCATTTTCGGCATCTTTTTATGTTGCTTTTTTCTATAAAGCGAACTTCATCGGGAATTGACTGTGGCTTGATTAGGGGAAGGGGAGAGGCAGGTGTAGAGGGGGATAGGAGTAGAGGGGGGATAGGAGTAGAGGGGGACAGGTGTAGAGGGGGACAGGTGTAGAGGGGGCAGGAGTAGAGGGGGCAGGAGTAGAGGGGGGCAGGAGTAGAGGGGGCAGGAGTAGAGGGGGCAGGAGTAGAGGGGGGCAGGAGTAGAGGGGGACAGGTGTAGAGGGGCAGGAGTAGAGGGGGGCAGGAGTAGAGGGGGACAGGTGTAGAGGGGGCAGGAGTAGAGGGGGCAGGAGTAGAGGGGGCAGGAGTAGAGGGGGCAGGAGTAGAGGGGGACAGGAGTAGAGGGGGGCAGGAGTAGAGGGGGACAGGTGTAGAGGGGGACAGGAATAGAGGGAGGAGACGAGTAGATGTTGGAGACAGGATTAGCAGATATACGATTATTAGGAAGAGTTCTGATGCTAGTTGGACAAGTGTCAAAAGTCCATAGTCAAGAAACGCCTTCTAAAAAAGAAACAGCTATTTGGCCCCAGCAAATAATTTGGCCCCTTTCGGCAAAGAAAGTATAGGAGACAGAAAAAAGCGCGCAGGAGAGAGAAAGTTGTTCTGCAAGTTGGCGATGAAAAAGAAGAAACCAATGACTAGAAAATGAAGAGAGCAAAGCGCGAAAAAGATTGAGATTGAGAAAGAGAGGAGAGGAGAGGAGCACGGGAACGCATGGGATTTTCAGCAAGGATTTGGCATTTGGTGGACGCTAAATTAGTAATTTAGCCGATCCGCCTGGTCTAATGCCATCCACCCCTCCATCTCTCGCTCTGAGCCTTTTCCAAGCAGCAGCTCCTAAGGACTGCTTCCTTGTTCTCCTGGGCAAAGCTGGGCACACGCGCAGCAAAGTTGCTGCAGCTAGAAGGCTGGCTATTGATTTTCGAACTGCAGGCAGTTGGCGAGCAGACCGGCATTCTTAGCGATGCTGGAGCCACCAGTCGGAGGCCTTATTGAGAGGAGGGGAGAGAGAAGTGGAAAGAGCCCAGAGAAAGAGAGCTTAGAGAACCCCTTTTACCAGCCTCCTTTAGTCCGTGAGAATGAATACATAATGATGCCGACGGACTTTCTGGCTTCTTGAGCTGGCTTTGGCCAGAAAAACTCTTTTCCGATATCGCATTCGATGCTGTTTTATGGCGCTCCATTTTGCGAGACTGAATTCAGATTGATAACCGGCGAAATTGCACTATAGCACCAGTTGCAGGCAGTGAATTGCTAGGCTTTTTCTGCGACCAAAAACTGGGGTCTTTCGGCTTTTCTAGGAATTATAGATATCTGAAGAATCAGCAAGTTCGAACACCGGAACCGCCATAGGCGAAAGCGAAGGCAATCATCCTCGAGCTCGTGGGGATTCGAACTGATGGCGCCCGCGCACCAGATGCACTTGATCGCCTGCTGCCGGCCTTGAAAGATATTTTCTTTCTCACTGAAGCGTGTCGGAAAGTTATTAGCTGGATGGGGAGGCAGTCTTGAAAGAAGCTGTTTAGCTTGTGTCCTATGCAAAAGTAAGGCCGCTTTTTTGCTGTAGGCTAAATGGCTTTTGCACCGTTGAAATCGAGAAGTAGCAGTGAGTCAACTTTGAAGCATCAATTCCCAATCCGGCGCCTCAACAGTCAACTTTGAAGCATCAATTCCCAATCCGGCGCCTCAACAGTCAACTTTGAAGCATCAATTCCCAATCCGGCGCCTCAACAGTCATCTTTGAAGCATCAATTCCCAATCCGGCGCCTCAACAGTCAACTTTGAAGCATAAATTCCCAATCCGGCGCCTCAACAGTCAACTTTGAAGCATCAATTCCCAATCCGGCGCCTCAACAGTCAATTTTGAAGCATCAATTCCCAATCCGGCGCCTCAACAGTCAACTTTGAAGCATCAATTCCCAATCCAGCACCACAACAGTCAACTTTGAAGCATCAATTCCCAATACGGCGCCTCAACAGTCAACTTTGAAGCATCAATTCCCAATCCAGCACCACAACAGTCAACTTTGAAGCATCAATTCCCAATACGGCGCCTCAACAGTCAACTTTGAAGCATCAATTCCCAATACGGCGCATCAACAGTCAACTTTGAAGCATCAATTCCCAATCCGGCGCCTCAACAATCAACTTGAAGCATCAATTCCCAATCCGGCGCCTCAACAGTCAATTTTGAAGCATCAATTCCCAATCCGGCGCCTCAACAGTCAACTTTGAAGCATCAATTCCCAATCCGGCGCCTCAACAGTCAACTTTGAAGCATCAATTCCCAATCCGGCGCCTCAACAGTCAACTTTGAAGCATCAATTCCCAATCCAGCACCACAACAGTCAACTTTGAAGCATCAATTCCCAATACGGCGCCTCAACAGTCAACTTTGAAGCATCAATTCCCAATACGGCGCATCAACAGTCAACTTTGAAGCATCAATTCCCAATCCGGCGCCTCAACAATCAACTTGAAGCATCAATTCCCAATCCGGCGCCTCAACAGTCAATTTTGAAGCATCAATTCCCAATCCGGCGCCTCAACAGTCAACTTTGAAGCATCAATTCCCAATCCGGCGCCTCAACAGTCAACTTTGAAGCATCAATTCCCAATCCGGCGCCTCAACAGTCAACTTTGAAGCATCAATTCCCAATCCGGCGCCTCAACAGTCAACTTTGAAGCATCAATTCCCAATACGGCGCCTCAACAGTCATCTTTGAAGCATCAATTCCCAATCCGGCGCCTCAACAGTCAACTTTGAAGCATCAATTCCCAATCCGGCGCCTCAACAGTCAATTTTGAAGCATCAATTCCCAATCCGGCGCCTCAACAGTCAACTTTGAAGCATCAATTCCCAATCCAGCACCACAACAGTCAACTTTGAAGCATCAATTCCCAATACGGCGCCTCAACAGTCAACTTTGAAGCATCAATTCCCAATACGGCGCATCAACAGTCAACTTTGAAGCATCAATTCCCAATCCGGCGCCTCAACAATCAACTTGAAGCATCAATTCCCAATCCAGCGCCTCAACAATCAACTTTGAAGCATCAATTCCCAATCCAGCGCCTCAACAGTCAACTTTGAAGCATCAATTCCAAATCCGGCACCACAACAGTCAACTTTGAAGCATCAATTCCCAATACGGCGCCTCAACAGTCAACTTTGAAGCATCAATTCCCAATGCGGCGCCTCAACAGTCAACTTTGAAGCATCAATTCCCAATCCGGCGCCTCAACAGTCAACTTTGAAGCATCAATTCCCAATCCGGCGCCTCAACAGTCAACTTTGAAGCATCAATTCCCAATACGGCGCCTCAACAGTCAACTTTGAAGCATAAATTCCCAATGCGGCGCCTCAACAGTCAACTTTGAAGCATTAATTCCCAATGCGGCGCCTCAACAGTCAACTTTGAAGCATCAATTCCCAATCCGGCGCCTCAACAGTCAACTTTGAAGCATCAATTCCCAATACGGCGCATCAACAGTCAACTTTGAAGCATCAATTCCCAATCCGGCGCCTCAACAATCAACTTGAAGCATCAATTCCCAATCCAGCGCCTCAACAATCAACTTTGAAGCATCAATTCCCAATCCGGCGCCTCAACAGTCAACTTTGAAGCATCAATTCCAAATCCGGCACCACAACAGTCAACTTTGAAGCATCAATTCCCAATACGGCGCCTCAACAGTCAACTTTGAAGCATCAATTCCCAATATGGCGCATCAACAGTCAACTTTGAAGCATTAATTCCCAATGCGGCGCCTCAACAGTCAACTTTGAAGCATCAATTCCCAATCCGGCGCCTCAACAGTCAACTTTGAAGCATCAATTCCCAATGCGGCGCCTCAACAGTCAACTTTGAAGCATCAATTCCCAATACGGCGCATCAACAGTCAACTTTGAAGCATCAATTCCCAATCCGGCGCCTCAACAGTCAACTTTGAAGCATCAATTCCAAATCCGGCACCACAACAGTCAACTTTGAAGCATCAATTCCCAATACGGCGCCTCAACAGTCAACTTTGAAGCATCAATTCCCAATCCGGCGCCTCAACAGTCAACTTTGAAGCATCAATTCCCAATCCGGCGCCTCAACAGTCAACTTTGAAGCATCAATTCCCAATACGGCGCCTCAACAGTCAACTTTGAAGCATCAATTCCCAATCCAGCGCCTCAACAGTCAACTTTGAAGCATCAATTCCCAATACGGCGCCTCAACAGTCAACTTTGAAGCATCAATTCCCAATCCAGCGCCTCAACAATCAACTTGAAGCATCAATTCCCAATGCGGCGCCTCAACAGTCAACTTTGAAGCATTAATTCCCAATACGGCGCCTCAACAGTCAAGTTTGACCATTTTGACACCACAATGCCTTTTTAGCACTCAAAGCACCTCTAACGCAGTTGATTCAAAAGACGAGGCACCAAGAAAGCACAATGTGTTTTTGGCTTGCACGATCGCATTGGACACAAACAAAGATCGAAGCACCTTCTCGTTCTACAAAGTAAAGGTGACAGCTGTTAATTACGAACGTAAAAGCGCGAACTATGAGTTATAATTGCCTCAGCCAAGATGGGGGGGGGGCTTCAGTTAGCAATTGTTCTCCACACAGCTTTATGCCTATATTTCGAATTATAGGCGCTAATGAATCTCCATTGTTCGAAAGGCCGCGTGCGCAGTGGGTGGAACCGGGGGTCTCCGAAAATGAAAAATGGTTGGCCCCCAGCCAAGCGTTACTATGGCTCCAATATTTGCCATTCAGTCGACAACGGGAAATTGAGCATCTAATTTTCATTCACCGGTCAGTCACTCCCCCGTACCCATTCTCCGACGTCAACAACAAAGGGAAAAGTGAGGCCCGGGTGCAGATGAGGCAGTTCGTCAATCTTCTCCGCGCATCGTCCCGCAATATTTTGTTGAAAAAGCCGCGATCGCAGAATTCTCATCCTGGCTCACCAACTGGCCATTCCACCGCCCCGTCCCCTCCGGGATATGATCGATGGATCGGGCGGCGGCCTTGGCGCTTGGTCTCTGGCTTTCCCAACAAAACTGAAAGCATACAGTAGCTCCCCATAGCTTCAATTAATAAAGCAGTGTAACTCTCCCACTCTGACGCTAGGACCCCATTTCTTTCCTTAAAAACCCCCGTTTTAGTACAGCGGACTGGTCAGCAGTTGTCGAACTGTGACGCCGGAGTCTTGGCGCAGAAGAAAACACACACAGTCCGCGAGCTCGCGAGTCCTGCTGCCATAAGCGACCTCCCCAGAGCTTAGGAACTCTCCGGGGCTGCGCAAACAGAGCTGCCCTAAGCAAGGTAGCTTTAGTGACAGCACGGTGACTGATGATAAGCATCGGCGGGGGGAGAAGCCATCTGGCGTTGAGTTTGAACTTCGCTGTCCCAGCGGCCACGCCACCCGCTCCCCGCCCACCCCGCAGTGAAATACGCTGCACTGAGCAGAGGCATCGGGGCTGAGCTGCATTCTAGGGAGGGGGGGGGGCTCTGCGCGATTTCCCAAACTGAACTGCCTCACTCTGCTCACTCCATTACCCAGTCGTGCCTTAAAATAATTACCTTCTTTGTTCCAAGCGTCTGGGCTTTCTCGAACCCCAGAAAATTCCCTAAGCTCAGTTGAAAGAAGCAGAAAATATGATTTGCCAGTTTCTGCTTTAGAAGCGAAGAAGGTCTTTGTCCTCTGGCTGGTCCAAGCCTTTCGTACTCGACAGCAGCAGCGCAGAGGAGATAAAAAAGAAATTGAGTCAGAAAGGGGAAGCAGGACCTGGGAATCGAGCAAATCCCTGCTGCAGGCAGGCTCACGGATGAGGGGTGGTGGTTAAAGAATCCCAGTGCCTCCCTAATTTGCAAGGCCCAAGGTTGTAACCATAAAATCAGTTTCTTTTCGCATCTATAAATTAACAAAATTGGTGCGCTCTTCGTCTTAGTCAGTTCCCAATCCTTCTGCCGCCCTTTGTGGCCATAACTTGTCGGTAGTTCGCTTTGATTCCAAGGCAGACAGAGAATTGACGGAAACAGCCTGTCACGCAGCTTAGGTAAATTCCCGATAAAATTCGCCTCATCATTTTAGATTTTTTTCTAACAAAAACCGATTGATTTAGACTTATCGTCGGCAAAAATCTCTTTGAAGTCCGTTTCATTCGAGCGAGAGCGTACTCCGTAGGTTTCTGGGTGGAATAAATCGCAGTCTCAGGCAACTCCGTGCTGGCTCAACTCCAGTCCTTGCTTTCTTACGGTCAGCGTCTGATAGCCTGAAGGGCCTCTGCTTCCTCCATTGTTAAAAATGAAAGGAGGTATAGCGGCCTCGTAAGTGAGGAAAATGAAAAATTCCCCCCTCAGGTCGTTACAGTACCTCCTTGCTCCTGTCAATATGTGCTGTGTCCGTTCAAGGCTACTCAAAAATCGCCTTTCCTCTGCATAGCATGCCTCTATAAGTTTCCTTTTCATGTGTTCTCGTGTCAAAATTTTGACTGCTTCTGACCTCAGTTTTCAGCTCTAAAATTCTCGCGACACCTTTTAAAGTATTGCCGTGTTTAGCCTACTTTACGCTATCGATCAGCCTGTAACCCTTGGCCAGTGAATTCAGGATTTCAGGGTCGACAGGGGCGCCACTCTTTGGATGTCAGAGTCAGGGGGCGCCATGTTGGATGCCAGAGGCGCCATGTTTGATGTCAGAGGCCGCCAAAAAGGCGCCTGTGACGCTAACCTGAGTCGTATACCTACCCAGAGGATCGCGCATGCATTCCATTCGATGCACTAATTAGAAAAATAGACTTGCCGAAATTATAATAATGGGCTCCCAGTATTTTTGCAACGAGGCCAGCTAGGAAATCTTTCTTCCTTATTTCTCCTCTTATCCGACTACTACAAGGCTTCCTAGACAGGCAAGGTCGAGCGGCTTCGCCATTTCCCAAATGCTAAAGCATTTCTGAAGCGCACAGCTTATGCCTGACTGGTCCAATAGGGTTATGTCATCGACTGAGATGCCGCTCGGCGTGCCGAACTGTGGAGCAGCGACAGCTCAGCAGTCTTTGTTCTCTGGCCTTGCTCAGCCAGAGACGAATGGAATAATGAGCCATTCGTTAGGGGAAAGGATCGAAATCGGTGGGATAGAGGAGGGAGTTCCGATGCCAGCTCGGCCAGGCTAAACTCCTCTTTCCATCTTTAGCGTCCCGCAACCCCCTCTTCTCTCCTCGATTTTAGTAAAGTGAACTCCCAGACACTGCGGTTCTCCTTAAACTCAAACTCTCTCTCTCTCTCCTCATCTCTTCTCCCTGTCTCCAAGCTTAAGGTGAGTAAGGGCCGATTGGAACGAGTTTGAAGAAACAGGAGAGGGGAGAGGATGGGGAAGATGGGGGGAGGTAGCTGCAGAACCAAAATGAAGGGAAGCGGAGCGAACTAGGGGGGGGGGGCTCAGGAAGATGCACTGGGCAGGAAAGTTGAGGCTGGCGCACCCTTCCCTTTTCCCCTCTGCTCATGGACCTCCCAGTCTCCAATACCACCTCCGGGCCTTCTCATTGCTTCCGTGTGCACCCCTGCAATCCCGAAGTCCTCTCTTCCTCATCTCCCCTTCAGGCCCGCGAGTGTGCGTGTGTGTGTGTGTGTGCTCACAACTCCGTGACAGCTGCCTCTCGGCCCAATAGGTGCCCGTCAATACCAAAGGCTCCAGGACCACGGCTCGGTGGGGGGGGGCTTTCGCATACGCGGCACACCAATCACCCACCCCCAGGCTGGCCAAAACTTCACCGAGGGGGGTAAGGGAGTTTTGGGCCCCTCTAATTCAAGCCACCCCCTTTACCTAGTCTCTTTTCCTTCGGCCAAGTCCCCGATCCCATCCAGCCAGACCCCTCACTCCCCTCTGCCCATCTCAGTCACCCACCCCATCCGGAGTCCGAAGAGGAGAACTAAATAAGCGGCAGGGCTTCGGGGGGTGGTGGCTTGAAGCGGAGAGATTTTTGGGGCTTTGGATTTTCTGTTAGTGGCATTAAAAACCGGGCCCCTTTGCCCTGCGCGCACGCAATACGGGCAGCTCGCACGCGAGCCTGAGCAGAAAAGCAGCCCAATTTTTTTCTCCTGCTGAAGTGCCGTTCTGAGCAGCGGTAGCAGCATTGCCAGCCCAGCCATCCAGTCTCCATCTCTTCCTCCCCAGCCACTGCACCGCTGCTCGCAGAAAAGAGGAGAAGAGAAGCAACGAGCTGCGCTTCCTCATAAGAAGAATTCCCCCACGAGGAAGTTGAGCTCCGGCTGAGCAACCAGAGCGATTTACTGAGCAACAGAAATCAATCGAGCGGCATCCATAGCGGATAGTGGAAGGCTGTCAAGGCCGGGCCAGCCGCACGTTACCTCGATAAGCGAACTCCAGACCGGTTCAACCATTGCTAAGAAGGTGCTGCGGGACAAGCTGTGCGACCTGCGCATGGCTCTGTCGGCAGAGGCAGCGGAGCAGCCGCCAGCTCTGCTGCTGGAGAACAATGGACCGGGACTCGGCAGCAGAGGCGACTCAATGCTGGAGACAGGCGCTGCATTGTCAGCCGAGAAGGCGATCGCCAGCGACCAGAAACCAGCGCCGATGGAGCTGAAAACAGCTGAGCCGACACCGATGGACGACCAAGAAAACGATCTGGAAGCCGACGACGATGCGGAACTCATGGACGACGATGTCGACGAGTTAGATGAGGAAATCGATGAGGACGACGCTGAACCAGTTGATGAAGGAGCAACGAGCGACATCGAGGAGCGAGACAGCTCGGCGCTTGCAATGGCTTCAAGCTTCGGCGATAACGGCAAAGGCGACCCAATGGACGAGGAGGACGCGCTGTCCAGCGTGGCGTCCGGCCTGGCGACGGTGCCGGAGGCGAAGAAGCGCAAGTTTCAGTGCCAGTACTGCGGCAAAGCGTTCTCGCTGATGAATGTGCTGAAAGTGCACGAGCGAATTCACACCGGAGAAAGGCCGTACGTTTGCACCATCTGCAACAAGGCGTTTAACCAGTCAGGTGAGGAGTACTTAAGCGTTTGAGTATTTGCTAAAAATGCAATTACGATTACTTTAGAGGATTCCTGAAATGTAGCCAAATGACACTGATAAAAATAGATATGAGAGTCAGTCAGGATTTGAAAGACAAGACAAAATAAAGTCTAGAAGAACGCCGTTCTAATCAGTGAAAACCAAAGATGTGAGAGAACTAGTGAAATGACTTTTTCAGATCTCGAGTCTCGAGATATTGAAATACGCCTCACGTGATTAAAAAACTATGTATACAACAGGAGACTGTCTCTATAACAGGAGATTATAGTGAGTGAGAAAAAAATGAGAGGAAATCAAGGGTAGATTTGAACTCAATGTGAAGACCTCAATATTCAGATCCAATAAAAATGATAGAAAAGGACAAAGACAATAAGGGAAATATGTTTTTTTCATCGGTATGATACGATAGCCAACGATATTCTCATGAAACCAAATTAATTATTAATTTTGGCTTTCAGGCTCCCTGAACCGACACAAGCAGACGCACGCCAAGCGCTGGTGCTCCAACCGGTTCTACACCTGCCGCTTCTGCAGCAAGCAGTTCATCCACAGCTCCCAGTTGCAGCTGCACGAATCGTCGCATCCGGAGATGGCAGCGGCTGCGGCGGCTGCTGTGGTGTCAGCAGCGGTGGCGGCTTCAACTGCTGTTCAAACGGTCATCAGCTGCTCCGGCGTGTCGGCATCCGCGCCATGCAGCGAGAGCAGCTCCGCGCACCTGAGCGGACCGCTGAATCTCACGTCCTCTCAAGTCACCTCGCCGGCAGAGAAGCGGCAGCAGCAGCAGCAGCACGCAATGGCGTCTCTAGCGGCCCAGAATGCAGCGTTGGTTGCTGCCGCCGCTGCCGCCCACAAGCAGCGTCAGCAAGAGCAGCAGCAGCAGCAGCAGCAACAACAAGAGCAACAAAAGCAACAACAACAGCAGCAGCAATCTCCAAAGTCCTGCGGTCCATGCAACCGAGTATTCCTTACGGACGAAGAATTTCAACAGCACCAACAGGATCACTATATGGCCAACTTTGGTGAGCAAATTGTATTGTTATTCTTTTTCACTACTTTTAGTAGTCTGTCAAGCTTTAGAAGTGTAGGTTAGAGTACAGAAAATTTAGATTTAGCTGTCTAGCATAAGATATCAGTATTCCCTGTGAGCTTTGGCATCAAAGCCTCCCTTTAAGCCATGGCACAACCCCAACTCTTGTTGGTCTACCTTTGGGCTTTGGCTTGGCCTACCAACAATTTCAATTTGACCCTTGGCTCTGAGCAACCCCCTCCCTTCCGTGAGCTGCAGCATTTCAGCAACTCCCTCATGAGTTTCGACATCTCGCTGACATTGAAGCTGAAGTAGGACTGAGGGTCTTAGTCCATTGATGAAGTAGGACTGATAGTCTTTGTCTACTGATGAAGTAGGACTGAGGGTCTTATAGTCTACTGATGAAGTAGGACTGAGGGTCTTATAGTCTACTGATGAAGTAGGACTGAGGGTCTTATAGTCTACTGATGAAGTAGGACTGAGGGTCTTATAGTCTACTGATGAAGTAGGACTGAGGGTCTTATAGTCTACTGATGAAGTAGGACTGAGGGTCTTATAGTCTACTGATGAAGTAGGACTGAGGGTCTTATAGTCTACTGATGAAGTAGGACTGAGGGTCTTATAGTCTACTGATGAAGTAGGACTGAGGGTCTTATAGTCTACTGATGAAGTAGGATTGAGGGTCTTAGTATTTTGATGAAGTAGGACTGAGGGTCTTATAGTCTACTGATAAAGTAGGACTGAGGTCTGAGGGTCTTAGTCTACTGAAGAATTAGTAGTCTACTAAATGAATGAACAATCAGAAAGGACTCTAGATCAGCTGTTGTCAATCTCAGACTAAAAAAGAGCCTTTTGCCACCCTCCATCTCTGCTGCAGCCGGTGTCCTCACCGGAATGTTCCCAGAGAATCTCCCAGGCCTGGCCTGCCAGTCGAACGCCGTTTCAACTGCCTCCACGATGCATCTGCCAGCTATGCCGCCACCCGGTGCCGTCGTGACGTCGTGCGTGCCGCCGAAGCTGCTGCCCGCCGGCCTGCCGGTCAGCCTGCCGATTATGGCAGCGCCGGGCCTCGTCAGTCCGCTGCAGCAGCTGGCCCAGCAGATGAAGAACCCGCTGGTTCAAAACGCACAGCAGCATCAGCGGCAACAGCAACAGCAGGAACAGCAGCTGCAGAATTCAATGAAGCAACAGCAAGCCCTGATGCAGCAAGCTCTGACCGCTCAGCTTTTGGCCCAGATTGAGCAACAGCAGCAGCCGCTGAGCCTCATAAAAAAGTCTCAGTCTCGAGAAACGAATGACCAGTCTGGCTTCGTCAACGGCTGCGGGCTGGTCGATGGGTCGGCCATCATTATGCCGCCCGTGCTGGCGCAGCCGCTCCTGGCCCCGCCGCCTCCTCCGCCGCTACTACCGCCGCCTCCACCTCCACCGCCGCCGCCGCCACCGCCGCAGCAACAGCAAGCGCAGTCAAAATCATCGTCGCCTGCGAAGCAGCAGAAGCAAAAGCAGCAGTCAGCAAAACGTGGCGATGCGTCGGACTCGAGTCGAGCCGTCTCTCGGCCAGTACAAAGCCAGCCGGAGCAGCATTCGGAGCAGCCCTACCGCTGCAGCATGTGCCACGGCCGGTTCGCCGATCCCAACCAGCTGCGCGAGCACCTACGCGCTCATGACACGCCCGAGGGCAAAACCTGCGTAGACTGCGGCAAAGAGTTCAACTGCGCATCGGCGTTGCGCATCCATTTCCGCACGCACTCGGGCGAGCGGCCCTACATGTGCCAGTTCTGCGGCAAGAGCTTCTCACAGAACGGTACACTGAAGCGGCACCACCAGACCTGCCGGACGGCTAAGGCGGTCTTGCCAACCCTCACAGACTTGCGCACCAGCCCCAACAGCAGCGAGAAGGAGAACATGCTCGAAGATGTGGTGGACGGTGCGCCCAGTCTGACGCCGCAGCCTCCGCCGTTGTTGGCCGCCGCTAGCAGCCCGTCCTGCGCCAGCGTCTCCAGTGACGCATCTACCGGGCGGAACAGCGCCGAGAGCGGCGCCGGCGGAGCTGCAGGCGAGGGCAGCGGCGGTGGCAGCGGTGCTGGTGGAGGCGGCAGCAGCAGGCGCAAGAGCAAGCGCACGGTGGATGACATCTGCGCACTGCTGGCCAACGAACGGGTCCGGCCGGGCGACGTTCCTGGGGCGCCAGCTGGCGGTGGCGACGCCTCCCTGTCGCCGGAGACGAAGCAGCGCTTCCAGGAGATTCACCAACGACCAGTGGGCTCGATTCCTTTGAACGAGCTGCTGCATTACCTGCTGCTGCGGGGTCACCTGTATCGGTGCGCCCACTGTCAGGTGTTCTTCCTCGACTCGGCCATGTACTGCCTGCACATGCGCCAGCACGATCCGCAGGAGGCGTTCAAGTGCAGCCAGTGCGGCTTCACGGCCGAGGAGCGGTTCGCCTTCAACAGCCACTTCGCGGAGCACGGTCGGCAGTCGCAAAAGCCATCGCAGCAGCAGATCGACTAACTATTACCTCAATGCTAGTACTCTTCAACAGTAGTAGAGAATGTTCATTCTATACAGAGATTTTGGGCTACTGTAAAAAAACACAAAAATACTTTTTGCAAAATCCCTGTACTCTTGCAGGGTGGCAGAGGGTACTTGCAGGTTAAATGGCCTAAAATTATGGTAGTTCCTGTAGTTGAATTTCTATATTAATCTTTCATATTTATTAAAATCTTTAAGACTAAAGATTAGAGTTATTAGGATTTATTAAGATCTATATTGATCTTTGGATTGATTTTTAATTTAACAAAAATATTAGTTGGAAAAATAGTGACTTGAAAATATTGTAAATAAATTTAAATTTGAATACAAGGTGAGCTTAATTGAAATTAAATAGCAAAAAATCAATGAAAAGCATTAGTTTATAAAAAATAATGAACAAGTAAGAAATAATTATTCCTGTTTACAAGCTATCATTCATAAGGTTGAAGTTAAAAAGATAAAACGTGAATTAAATTCAATATATTTTTCAAGGACAGCAAGCACAACCCGCTGCCACCTACCATTTGAGAGGCTGTTCACATGAAATTTTGAGGTCGAACCCTTTCCATTCCTTTATATCCTACAGGTAATGAGCTTGATCTAGCCTAATTTTTTTGTTTGTTTCCTTATTGTAGAATGATCCACTTAGTTTTTCATTATGTAAGGAAAAATTTAGTAAGTCTAACCATCTGTCAGGGATGCCGAAAAAAACTACAGTTTAGTTGCTGATTTTTAGAGAATGAAATGTACCCTAGTTAAGCCATTGCGCCACTTCAAAACACTTAATCTCAATTTTCCCATTTATTCAGTGACAATTTTTGCCTTTAGCGTCGCAATCAGCATACCTTTTTAGAATTTAAAGTTCATTTAATTTCAATTAAAATAAAGTAACATAATATAATTTAAATGTAAGGCGCATTAGTAAGAATATAATTAGTATTATCAGTCAATGCTACCGTGAGTAGTGTTTTTAGTTTGGTAGTTTTTCGAATAAATGCACAAAATTTGTTTAATTTTATACTGTACCGGACCTCCGCCGAGTTCCTAATTTGTACATACTCAAACCCGGAATTGTTCGTTTATAGCCATTCGACTCGATAATTTAATTGTCCTCACCAATGTGAAGTGAACGTATTCGAATTGTGAAAAATACACTATTTTGTCGGCAAAGCCATATTCGTATTCGTGAGTCCTTGTCCTGTACTGTGCTTATCTTTGCCGCCTTTGTTATCATCATTCGTTGTTTTATTATTAATAATATTTTTGTGTGAGCCAACCCAGTAGCACTTGCAAATCCCGCATCTTATATTTAACGTTTGTCTTGACATGTGACACCATGCAATGATTGCTTAGCTGCAGACGCGTTTAGTTCTTGTTACTGTTAATTTGTTTCTCTCAATTATTATATTATATCTTGCAAGTTGCGCGGCTCAGTCTGCGTACACATAAGATTCGAATGAAAATCTGATCCGATCTCTTAGGGATCTGTTGACCTTCATTACTTATTCGAATATCCATCGCTGCGCTCTCCAGGAACAGGAAGTGACACTAGTTTAGGCAGCATACAAGTTTAGGGGTAAAAGCCGAATTTGAATGCAGTGAATGAATATAGGAAATTGCAATGATTTTTAATTTCTATTACTCATAAATTTATAAGTAACGGTCATAGAAAGATTCGGTTTGCATCATTGAACGCAAAACATTCAGAACTTTAGAGCTGCATTATTCACAAAACTGTTGTTTCTTTAGTGCAAAATATAGATTTTGCAACCCTTTGTGTTGGACAGCTCGAACGCCAGTAGATCATGGAAGCCCCCGATGACATCACTTTCGAGGATTTTTTGTCTTTTCCTCTCAGCGTTTAGGTAGGATCGGTAGGAAAGGCAGGAAATGTAGAAAAGGAAAGGAACTGTTCCTCAGGAACAGTTTTGTTCAAGTAGGATGGCATATTTGGATGCTCAAGTAGGATGGCGCGCTTGGAAAGATGCTAGGTATGGCGTCAGAACTCAAGCGCCGATATTTTTCAGCTGCATTAGCAAATGCGGACACTTACGGCTCGACTTGGAGTCCTGAGATTTGGTTACAAATAGCCTTTCTAAAAAATGCAATGAGCAGATCCAGTAGTTTTGCTTTGGATCTCTGCGCAACTTCTCCAACTCTGCTGCTGTACACTTTCGTGGAATCGCGGGAGATCTATTTTTCCAAAAGCTCCGGCTGTGTAGATGGTGAAAATTTGTCCGGGGAGACTGCCGGACTGCCGAAAGCAGATTGGTGCAAAAGGGAAGATTGCGAGTGGTAATCGCGATTGGATTCCCACAGTTGGAATTGAATATCATGAATTATGTTTGCAGTCCTGGACCCTTTATAAACAAAGTACTTTGCACCTTGGCGTTCATATGGTTATCGCATCAGCCCTGGTGTCGGATTACACAGACCATCAGTATTCGAAAGTGGTTCAAATCTGGCGAGGCTCATCGGTCAGGTCTGCCCTTCATAGAGCTCACCATTCATCAATTCCGACGCATGGCCAGCTTGAAAGAGCGTTGGGAGGAATTCGCAATCTGATTCGAGAGCCTTCCCACAGGGCCCGTGCTGCAGTTGAGACATGCCATGCCGCTAGCTGTGGCAACACAGGCAATGGATATTGGAAGAACACGAAGGACCAGCCAAACCCGCCAAAGCCACAACCGTGGTGGCTCGGAAACTGTCCATCGGAGCCCGGTGAGTGCGCGGAGTGGGGGCGTAAAAACCTTCGTCGGACCAACAGATGACACTGCCAGAGACGCAGCCAGCAGAGTGGGATGACCATTGCGAGGCTTTTCTCTCATTCTAAATAATCAATACTGCTCAAATGTTTTCATGAATGCTTCATGCTTGTAATAACCATTCCAGGCTATAAATACCGCCCCTGTTTTTTATGTTTTATTCTTCTAAATACATGCGACAGGCATTAGTACTTTCGTTTTGTTTTTCATAAATTTTTCAATGCTTGTGACGGGCAAAAATCATTTTTAGAAGCAATTTTATGCTCTGTAATTTATAGGGCTACAGTACTCTCCGTCTCTGCGAGAGCCTCCTCCATGCTTTTGGCTCCACAGACAGGCACTTGTCTGGTCGGATACACCAGCGATGACTCGGTTACTCGATGTTGCCAGTGAGGCAGATATAGAGTCAGGAAATTTACTAGTCGAGGCACATCCACCCGGGTCGCCAGATCGTCTCCTGTCACGAAGTTTGTCACGCGAATTGCTGAGACCATCTTTAAACAGGGGTCACAGATACTAGAATAACTAGATGGGCCACTCAGCTCATTTGCGTGTAAGCTACTTTCAGTTCAGTAGTAAGTTAAACAGAAGCATTTTAATGTACTTTTAAAGCCAAGGCTCAATTTATTGGCTCTTTACACCCAGCTGTAGTGAGTGAAACGAGGCTAGACTGCTTGTTGTAGTCGATAGTTGCCGAAAGCTTGCAGGCGAGAATAATAGCGAACAGTATATTTATTGAATTATTGAGCTGAGTCAAAATGGTGGCTAAAGTTGCACCATGTACATTTGATATTGTACGCATAAGGGTTGAGCTAGCAGAGTCACGCGGCGCAGCCGCTAACAACCCCCCAACACAACACGATAGTAGGCGCTGCCTACACTTCTCCCCCCCAAAGGAATTAAAAAACTTCGAACTAAATAAAATTAACTGTTTACGAAGTACACCGCTTCAGCTTGAGTTATGCCGCTTCAGGCAATGCGGATCAGATACTTAACTCTTATAGCACTTCGGCGTGTCTGCTGGCTGGGATTCCGTCGTTGATCGGCCTGCCCATGAGGAGCTCGGCCGGAGTCCGCCCAGTTGCTCGGTGAGGCGTTGTGCGGAACGCCAGAAGCCAGTCGTCCAGGGCCTCTCTCCAGTTCCGACCTTCAGCGACAGCAGTCTTCACCACCTTCCCGATGCTGCGGTTGACACGCTCGGTGGCTCCGTTGGACTCCGGATGCAGCGGACAGATGAGCCGATGATGAACTCCGTATCCGCTGAGGAAGCTGCGAAAGTCGGCAGAGTTAAAGGGCGGTCCGTTGTCCGTGATGACCTCAGCAGGGATGCCGTGTCGACCGAACAGCCGTCTCAGATGTGGTGTCACGTTGCCGGCCGTCGTTGACTGCATGATGTCGACTTCCGGGTACTTGGAGTACAGGTCCGTGGTGACCAGCAGCATCTGACCTTGCACCGGGCCGTAGAAGTCCATGCCGAGCAGTTGCCAAGGTCCGTCCGGCATCTCCGTCGGCTTCAAAGGCGTCTGGTGCACGTGCGTGGCCGCTGCTTGGCAACCGACACAGCACTTGACGAATACTTCGCAGTCGCTGCGCATCTTTGGCCACCAGACTTTGGTCTGCAGTCGCTTCAGGGTTCTGTCCGCACCGAGATGTCCCGTATGGGCCAGCTGCAGTATCGGTCTCCGCAGCGACTCGGGGACAACGATGAGATCTCCGCGGAGCAGAATTCCGTCGCTCTCGGAAAGTTCGCTGCTGCTGGACTTGAGTGCGCGTTGCACCGGGTCGAGCATGTTCCAGCTGCCGGTTTTGATCGCACTGAGCGCAGCCTGGATCTCCGTGTCAGTACTTGAAGAGTCTCGGATCTGCTGAAGGCTGAATCCCTTTGGCACGGCACCTGCTGACACAGCACTGACGAATGCCGCATCGATGACCTCGCCGATGTTTGGCCTGAGCTCCGGTAGCGGCTGGCGGCTCAGCAGATCGGCCGGATTGGCAGGTCCCGGCCGGTACACCAAAGTGAAGCGGAGGTGCTGGATGCGGAGGGCCATCCGCTAGATGCGCGGCGGAGGGCGGGACCCCGGCTTGAAGAGCGGCACAAGAGGTCGATGGTCCGTCACGACGGTGAAGTTCGGGTCGCCTGCCAGATAATGCTCGAACTTCAGGCAGGCAAACTTGATGGCCAGCGCCTCCCGCTCGATCTGAGCATAGCGCTGCTCCACTGGCGACAGAGCTCGGCTGGCGTAGGCCACGGGTCTGCTGCTGCCGTCTGGCTGCTTCTGGGTGAGGATGGCGCCGAGATCGATGGGAGATGCGTCCACCAGAAGCTCCGTCTGCCGCTTGCGGTCGAAGAACGCCAGCGTGTCGGCTCCGGCGATGGCCTTCTTGATTGTGCTGAATGCCTCAGTGTGGCTGGCAGTCCATTCCCATGGCTGGCCCTTCTTGGTCAAATGGCGCAGCGGGGCTGACACGTCGGCGAATCTTGGGATGAATTTCGCCAGAAAGTTTGCGGTGCCGAGAAACGACCGAACTTCTGAGACATTGGCGGGCTGTCGGAAGTCTTGCATTGCGCGGATTTTCTCAGCAGCTGGTTGGATGCCTTTGGCTGACAGGTGCATCCGGAGAAATTCAACAGCCGGTTTGGCGAACTTGCACTTGTCCTTGTTCAGCGTGATGCCGAATTCGCGGAGGCGGTGAAGGCAGGCGTCCAGTCTGTCGTGGTGCTGCTTGGCATCCGCGGCGTAGACGATGACGTCGTCGTGGACCCACCTGACACCGTCGATGCCGCTGAGGATGCCCAGCATGACCCGCTGAAGGATCTCCGAAGCGTTGGTGAAGCCCATACTCAGCCTCTTGAGTCGCATCAGTCCGAGCGGCGTGCTGAACGTGAAGAGATGGCGGCTGTCCTCGTGCACCGGAATCTGGTAGAAGGCTTTCCGGACATCCAGCTCGCTGAACAGCTTGGCTCCGGACATCTCCTCGGTGACCTCGTCCAGGGTCGGAATCTGCTGCTTTTCGGGGACCACAAAGGCGTTCAGGTCGCGAAGGTCTTGGCAGATCCTAACGCCGCCATCGGTCTTGGGCACCACGACCATGCGTGCCACCCAGGCGCTGGGACCCTTGACTGACTCGATGATGTCCTGCCGCTCCAGTGCCTTCAGCTCATCCACCACGGCTGCTCTCAGGTGCGCCGCCACCCGGGATGGCGCGTGGCAGACTGGCACGGCGTTGTCTGACAGCTGCACTCTGACCTGTACACCTTTGATGCATCCGATGCCTTCGAAGACTGCTTTGTACCGGTTTAGAATGTCCTGAAGCTGTGGCGACGGACGCGCCGAGTCGCTGTTCGAATTCACGGCTTCCGTCGCATTGAACTCCGGGCGCTGAATTTTGAGAACTCCGAGCCTGAATGCGGGATCGCGACCGAGTATTGTGAGACCATCGCCATCCATGATGTGGAAGGGCACGACGGTGCTGACTGCTCCGACGCGAACTTCCAGGTCGGCGATTCCGAAGATGTTGAGTGGTGCAGAGCAGCCATATAGGCTCTGACTTCTGATTCTAGAGTTCGCAGGAGAGGCCGATTGAGCGTCTTGAAAGTGCGGCTGCTCATAATGCTGCAGCTGGCACCGCTGTCGATCATCATCGAGAGCTGTCGACTTCCCACTTGGACTTTCAGCGAGACCTCAGCCGGGTAGGTGCCGTTTCTGTGCAGGGTGAACACGTCTTCGCTGGCGACGGCGTCAGGGACCGTGCAGTCTGCGTTGGCGTGGATCTGCTGCCGGGCTCTGCTGCCGGCTGAGCGCGGTTGACGGCACTCCTTGGCCAGGTGATTTGGCTTACCGCAGTTATTGCAGATCCTGCCCCTGGCTGCGTCGCAGGTGGCGTGGCCACGCTCGCCGCATCGGTAGCAGGTGGTCAACTGGCTCGGCTTTGATCTCGGTTCGCTGGCGGGTCCGCGTCTGTCTGTCGCTGTTTTGCTGCTCCTGGCCAGGCTAGCTACCTGGGCGTCGGTGGTCTTCTCCATCTCAGCAGCCTGCTCTTCCGCAGCCTCGAATGCTCTGGCCTTCCGCAGGGCATCCTCAAGCGTGATGTCTGCTTCTTGGAGCAGCCGTCTGCGCAGTTTGTCGGAGGTGCATGTCGCGACGAGCTGGTCCCGGATGAGCGAGTCCCTCAAGTTTTCGAATTCGCACGGTTCGGCTGCCGCCCGCAGTCTGCTGTGCCAGGCCTCGATTTTCTCACCGGCTTGTTGGATGCACAGGCGAATTTGGTATCTCGCAAAAACGATGTTTTTCCTGTCGTCGAAATGGCGCTTCAGTCCGTCGAAGATGCTGGCCAATGTGTGCTCCTTCTCTTCGCCTTCAACCTGAGGCTTTGGTAGCTCGCGAACGATATCAGAGACCTCCTTTCCGGCAGTGTAGCAGAGCAGCTTGCACTTCTGGTTCTCATTTGCAACTCCGGACGCCTCGATAAAGTCTGTGAAGCGCGCTGCCCATTCGCGCCAACGCTTGCCAGCGTTGTGAGGGTCGTCGGAGATGACAAATGGTTCGGGGGGGGGCGGTAGAGCGATGTAATTTGTGGCCATGCCCCGCGCTGGATGCAATTGCTTGCGATGCCACTGTAGTGAGTGAAACGAGGCTAGACTGCTTGTTGTAGTCGATAGTTGCCGAAAGCTTGCAGGCGAGAATAATAGCGAACAGTATATTTATTGAATTATTGAGCTAAGTCAGAATGGTGGCTAAAGTCGCACCTTGCACATTTGATATTGTACGCATAAGGGTTGAGCTAGCAGAGTCACGCGGCGCAGCCGCTAACAACCCCCCAACACACACGATAGTAGGCGCTGCCTACACCAGCTAAAACAATCCAACTGCGCCTTTCCGCACTACCCCCCGCCCGCTCCGCCCCAATTTTTATTGCCTTTCTCGGACTTCCAGCCTAAAGCTGCCATGTACATTTCAGTGGACTGGCTAATGTACATTATTGCTGAATCAATTAGCAAGTTGTTTACGCCTGCAAGCTTGGGCTTCTAAACTTATTAAAGTCCTTTCAGCTGACTTTATTTTTATAAAATAGCTTATGTATTCTTCTTTGCTACTGAACTAAAAGTATACGCCTCCCCTGAAGAGAGAGTTTGGTCAATGAAATATACCCTAAAAAATATTGATTTCCCATGAATCTATGACCCAACAGACGTCCAAAAAAGCAATAGTTGAAATCCTATCGCATTGTCTGCATAGTGTACAGGTATGCTAATTAGTACAGTGATTTTTAGTACCAGGTAGGTACTACAAGAAGAACAAGAAGGTCTGAGAGAACATGGCAACCATCCTGCAGCAACGAAAATGCTAAAACAAGGTAGAATTTACGTTTCTGTTCATTCTCTGTCACTTATGGTTCATTAATAGTGTTTTTATTACCTGTCCATACCTGACTGAGATTAATTTACACATGGAGCTTGTGTTTTCCTAGTAACGTTTTCAATTTTTTAAAGTTTTTGGAGCAGTGCAGCGATAGACTGGCACTGAGAGTCAAAACAAAGCCAGTAACTATTGAAGAGAAAAAAGAAAAACAGAAAGCATAAGCAGAGGTCATTGGGAATTACAAGCTTATTTTGGCGGCAAATGACTACACGGGTAGAATAACTAGAGTAAAATAGCTAGAATAGTTGTTAAAGCTAGTACAATATTTAGTAAAACAGAAAGTTCTTGCAATTTGCAAAGATAAGCCTACAGAATTTCTGGAAGCCTTGTGTGCTGCAGAATAAAAAAGACATGCATTGACTGATGTAGAGCAAACCCAAATTCAAGTTCCAGCTACTGTGATACAGTACCATTACATGTACTTCAAGCACTTCATTTCATAGAAGGCCTTAAAACCTGCGACAACTTTCTGCTTTACCTAATACAAACATACGAGTTTAGTGGGTTGTCAAAATACAACCATTGAATGTAACAGCAAAACCAATGTACTAACTACTAACTACTTTTTTCAACAGTTTACTTGTAGTTATCTTGGCAGTAGTAAATTGGAATTTGCAAGTTACAAGTTATGACATATTTGGCTCAGATGTGAAATGAATTATAGTTTATGATGGATTGCAGTAGACACGTGCTATACTGAGGATGATTTAGGGGGCGCTTATAGCGCTGCCAGGTGGCTTCAAAGTCACTGTGGGCTGATTCAACAGCCTGTTCACTAAAGCTGCCAAGCCCCTTGCCATACTTGCCGCAGAACGCTGGCACATGGTCAAAAAGCGTGTGCATCTTTGGCGTAACTGAAAGCTCGAGGTACCTACATGTCGTCTGGAAGCGAGCAATGTAGAGACTGTAATCAGCTGCCAGACTTTGGCCAAAGCAAGCTTCGCGCACAGCATTGAAGTCTTGAAGTGCTGTTGCGTAGAGCTTCAGGTGTGGAGGCAGCACGCTCCACAGCTCACTCGCCTTCAGAAGGAGCTTTTTGCACGCTGGGCCCTCCAGGCAACCTCCATGATACTGCTGCCTGCAGATGCCTGCTTCATAGGCCCACTCGTAGGCCTTGTTGCTACCCTAGCTTGCATTGAGAGCATCAAGCAATCGGTTCACAATGCCAAGCATCATGTGCAGCTCTGGCGGTGGTACCACGTCCAGCAGTTCAGCAGAATCGCTCCCAGGTAGCAGTGGAGGCTAGACGCAGTTGGCAAAGTTTTTGGCTAGAGGCTGGTGTCTACCAGCTGCCTGAAACTCACTTGCCAGGTGTCGAATTGAGCCGAGCATCCCCCTTTGTGCTGGTACTTCCCATGGAGGCCTGCCCTCACAGTACAGGCAGGGATGCGATGAAGAATGGCTCTGGATCCCGCTGGTTATGTTTGCCAGTTTAAAATCGCAGGCCAACGTGAAGTTAATGGAGCTGATGTCGATGGTTGCCATTAGTACACTAACGTTCTGGTAGCATTCTTTGACATCCTCAACAAGGGCCAGGATGAGGATCTTTTTCACTCCAGAGTCCATAAATCGGTTAAATTGGGCAGACAAAGTGCATCCTCTGTCATCCACGGTAACACTGATGCACACCTTTAAGGAATTGCCTCCTCTATCAATCGCAAGTTTCACTCTCTGGTGCATCTCAGCAGTGCCTCTCGAGTTACTGACATGCGCCAGAAAAGCGTATACATCCCGGCAGAACATGACAGACCGTTCGATCACATACTCTTGTCCATTAGGCTGTTTGCGGAAAAACTGCCACTGCTCAGCTGTAAAAAACTTGGTGACACTCTGACCTTCAGCAAACAGAAACTCTTTCAGCCCAGACTGCACGGCCTTTTTGCTGCCGGACGCTTCTCTGATCACTTGAGCCGCACATAGCGTCTGACTGGTGCTGAGGTTGAGTGCAGTCTTTACAGCTCGCATAGTGCTATGCTGGACTGACGCAATCTCGGTAGTTGATATACCAGCCACTTGAACTTGGAGTGGGCGCCCACCTGTGCCAGAAGTCAGGCTTGCAGTTGCTAAGGAGCCAGAAGAGGTGGCTACACCCAGCTTCTCACGCAGAAGACCGCAGGCTACGTGCTCCCTTGAGTAGGGGCTTAGGGCATCAAGATAGCGCAGTTTTGCCGCCTGTCCACACTGGTGCCTCAATCCACGTGCCACTGGCGATGAGCATGTCTCACAGCGTTTGACGACACTGTCTCCCATCGGCCCAGGTGCCTTATTTGGAGGGCGACCAAGTGGCGTCGCAATACCAGCAGCAGACTCATCTGGCATGAAAGGGTGATATACAGCCACATTCTTGTTGGCTCTGCTGGAGCCCACATGGCACACCCAGCAGTTGCAATCGGGGCATTCGCGAGTGAGTGGCGGAAGACAGCGCAGATCTGTAATAATTTGCTTGTAGGGCATTTTTGGTGGCAGAGGTGTTGGTGCAGGGCTGCTTTGTGACATCAGCTTGATTCTGCAGGAGTTGCAGATGCTTAAAGGCAGAAATCCACGATGGTCAGCAAAGCCTGGCAGCACATGGCATTCAATCAGCGCTTCAAGAGTGGCTGTCAGCGGTTGGTCTCCCTTCCGAAAGCACAAGATGCACACACATCTTCGATTTTCTTCATGTGAGCGCTTGTTGTTTGGCATTGTTCTGGAGCAGCCAGTGTCGCAGTATTTTTTTATTGTTCTTGTATTTCTACCTGCACACTCAATTAGTCTAATATATTGCATGCATATTTATGTAGCTCATACATACATTCCCCCAAATTATTGATCGCCCCACCCCATATTACACTCAATCGTGTATTGTACGCTTTCACTCAGCTTATAAATGTCGACCTAGAGTATCTCACTCAAATATACCCTTTCCATTTTCATAGCTAGTTGTCTCACTTACAGTAACTTTAATTTCAGTAAAAGTTTAGTAAAACTGTAGCAGCTGCTGCTTGCTATTTCTTTTTGTTCTGAAGAAAATACTGGAATTAACTTGTCTCCTAGTTCTGACTGCCTCATCATCTGGAGATGTCTATGGGCCAAATAGCTTATTGAAACAGAAAGAAAAGTCTGCAGCCAGAATATTGAATTCAATTTATTTTGAGCCATGAGCATATACATGTAAATACGCTCGTACAATGATAAGTGTGAAGATACACGCCCTGGTGTGAATTCAGCACAATATAGTATGCAAAAACATAATTTTCAGGTGTACACAGGTATGGACAGGTAATAAAAACACTATTAATGAACCATAAGTGACAGAGAATGAACAGAAACGTAAATTCTACCTTGTTTTAGCATTTTCGTTGCTGCAGGATGGTTGCCATGTTCTCTCAGACCTTCTTGTTCTTCTTGTAGTACCTACCTGGTACTAAAAATCACTGTACTAATTAGCATACCTGTACACTATGCAGACAATGCGATAGGATTTCAACTATTGCTTTTTTGGACGTCTGTTGGGTCATAGATTCATGGGAAATCAATATTTTTTAGGGTATATTTCATTGACCAAACTCTCTCTTCAGGGGAGGCGTGAGTAGAAAGCAGTTTTACTAAGTAAAAAGCTGTTTTACTGTAGGTATTTTAGTATCTGTGGACAGGGTTTACCTTTGACTGATATTAGTAGTTAAAATAGTTACTAGTTAGAATAATCTATTATACGTTAGAGTGAAAAGTTTTAGAAATCTGAGGGAAAATCTGAAATGTTGTATGGAAGAAAAGTTTGTGATTCAAAAAACTTAATAGTTATATCGTAGAAGTTCCTAGAAATTTATAAAATACATACCTGCACTACACTAAACTTGGGCCCTTGCTGTTTGTGCAACTCTCGTTTTAATACCGGAAAGCACACTGGCCTCCTGTAGTCAAAATAAATACTTGGCAGGAGACTCGTAGGTACAAAACACATATTTCAATAGGGCTTTTTACTCTAACCTCTGCGTGTACATTGTCTCATTGTGTCAAAAATATTATTGTGAAAGTGCATTTTTCTCTCCAGCAGCAGCGTATTAAATCTTTATTAAATCTTATTAATGGGAGTGTAAAACTATGTTTGTTTTCAATTTGCATACATAATGGTTGTTAAAATCACAAAAATGTGGCATGATTTTTATAGGTATTTACATATTTACGAAAAATTATATCATTGAAGAAAATATTACTGTCGTATAAAAATTTATCCAAATATAATCAATCAAAAAGAGTGGCGACCGAGAGTGTGCAGATCATGCCGCTCACAGGCAATGCTCCTGGTCAGCCAACTCGAGACTAGGGATTATCGAACTATACTCGCTTTGGACTCAGATTTTAAGTCATTGTGAGAGCGAAAAAAGGCTGTTGGAGAAAAAAATAGCTAGTAGAGAGTTCGGTCAAGAAGAGTGGAAGAGTGGCACTGGCCGCTCCCAGCTGGTCCCCTTTGCATGGATTGAAAGCATTATCATGGAGCTTTTCTAGCTGCTGCCTAATGGCCCAGCGCTTCTCAATGGGTCATGGGTCTGATGGACCACTTTTGTCACTGTGGCTACCCCCGGGCTTTTGATAATCCCCGGGCTAATCCCCAGGTTCTTATGCACTTAGCGCATCCATTTTTACTGCCAGTCTGGACGAGGCTTTTTACTCGTAAGTCGAGACAGCTGAACTGGAAGCTGATCCCTGGTCTCAAACTATTGATGATTTTCTGTGCACCCTTAAAACAGCAAACAACATCAAGTATCGATTGCGAGATCATTAAAAGTGAGACCAGGGCTGGCAGGGTGTCCACATGCAGCGTCAGCAGCAGGACATCCTGCGCCGGTTGTGATCAGTACGACTCGGTGCGGATGAAGTTCCGTCGAAGTCTGTGCATCGGGCATTTTTTGAATTGATGGATTTTGTATTTTAAAGCTGAATGAATTCCTCAGAACTCACAGAACAATGTAAGAATTGAGAATTAGAAATTTTCGCTGCGTCAGCCTGTGAGACAGTTCGCCAGCCGGTGTTCAATAGACGACGCAGTCGAGCGGATGCCTCTTCAGCGCTTTGGTCCACAGCAGCTCCACTAGAAGTGTCAGAAGGCCAAGACTGTATAAGGCCAGCGCGACAATGAAACAACCTCCCGAGCCTTCGAGATTAATCGAGTCAGCTTCCGCAAAGCTGCCAGTTGAGCACACCGCGTCGCTTGACCAATAGGTGTTGAACAGCTTCTGCATGATGCCAGTCTCGTGCATCTTCTGGAACCTGCGAGCCGGATTGATGACATCTATCTATCTATCTATCTATCTATCTATCTATCTATCTATCTATCTATCTATCTATCTATCTATCTATCTATCTATCTATCTATCTATCTATCTATCTATCTATCTATCTATCTATCTATCTATCTATCTATCTATCTATCTATCTATCTATCTATCTATCTATCTATCTATCTATCTATCTATCTATCTATCTATCTATCTATCTATCTATCTATCTATCTATCTATCTATCTATCTATCTATCTATCTATCTATCTATCTATCTATCTATCTATCTATCTATCTATCTATCTATCTATCTATCTATCTATCTATCTATCTATCTATCTATCTATCTATCTATCTATCTATCTATCTATCTATCTATCTATCTATCTATCTATCTATCTATCTATCTATCTATCTATCTATCTATCTATCTCACAGTGTCGGTCTTACTGGAAGTCGATATTCGCGCCGAAGTATGCGTCCTCCGGGTACATGAATGCGACCGTGGCCGAGTTAAATATTTCGTCAGCAATGTACACCTTACTGCAGTTGGCTCGGGCCGCATACAGGAGAGCTGTGTAGTCCGTCAAGCAGGCTTCCTTCCCTTGGAAAGTCTGAAAATTCAAATGCATCAGGAAAAAAGTAATCGTTATGTAGATGAAGAGCAAAAAAGTTGAATGAACCTGTTCAATGCACTCAGGGATGGTGTCTGAAATCTGTAGTTTGTCCGCAACTTGTCGATAAACGCCGCCGGTGCTCGTAGTCAGTAGGTTGTATAAATTTGTTCCTTCGGGTACCAGCGGCTTAACAGCGGACTGAGCCACCAGATCGCTTAGCGTTTTTATGGGCAAATCGGTGAAGCTGATTGTCAGATGGGCCGTCAGGTCGCCTGCAAGTTTAAGGAAATCAGGATCCAACCCGTGACATTTCTGAGCTCAACTTTCAGGTTTCCAAGGCCTTTAAAATAAAAATATTTGCACCCTCACCCGTGTAAGTTCCATAAATGATGACGGTGAACATCCACCAGAAGGCCAGCACAGCTCTTGGAGACATGGCAAACGGATAGAAATCCTGACCCTGCTGCATGAAGCTGCCAACTATACTCCAAATGTACTCCTGCAGCCAGATCTCATCAGCAAAGGCGAACTCCAGTCTCAGGTTGTAGGCAGTGAATGGAGAGAAATAGGCCAGCACCCAGGTGACTGCGGCGGAGACAAAGATGAAAATAATGACTAGAATCCAAACATCGTATTTAAAAGGAGCATAGACATTCCAAAGCTTGGACTCGGGAGGTGGCCTGGGCACCAGAATTCCGTACGCTTCTTGGAAAAGTGGCGTTGAGAAGTCGACTACGCCGTCGCGGGTGGTAGACTTGGTGAAGGTGGAACCTCCGATGGAAACAATCTGAAGGTTGTCAAACATAAAGTTGTTACTAATTGTTCCATATTTATTCCAATTATGATTAACTTCGCAGGAAAACACTCACTCCTCTTTGTACTTCTCCGACGCATCCGGAGAAGTAGCTCCTTCCAGCCTGCGGCCCGCCCCACTGGCCATCGTCAGGCACCTTCACGCTGTACCTAAGATGATGATGAATGTGTCCAGGGCGCCAGATTAGGAAAGTCAGCAGATCTAACGAATCAATTTACTCACCGAAAGTCCAAGCGCGCCGCCAGAATATCCAAAACATCCTTGAGCATTCCACCCACAAGCACTGTCTTGTTAGGAAATTTTTGTCGATATATTGTAAAAGGAAAAATCTGAAATTTCGATTACGAGAAACTTTAAAATCTGCGAAGATTTGTTCGAAAATTGTATCAGAAGATAACAAATGTTGACCAACTTCAGTGCTACAGATACGAATAGTTTCGTTCTTAAATCCCAGGAATGTGTTTGGAAACACGAGGCTCACGCCCTTCTCTCTGAACAAAACGCTTAGCGCTCCACTCTGGGTGTTGTGCATTCCCGACTGAATGAACTGAATAGGTGATGACAGTTTCTGGTTGAAGCTGCCCACCACTTCGATGCCCTGCGAGTCGAAGTGACCGGTGGTCGAGTTGAACGAGATCACTCCTCGGTTCGAGTTGTAGCCGGACATCTGTTATTACATTTCGGTGGTTAGGAGAGTACGTCTGCATTCGATAGTAGGCGTAAAAAGCAACTCCGATTTTTAAAGCACTCAACTCACGCTTGTCAGCTTCGAATAGACGGACGGCCCCGAGCTCCACACCTGCAGAGGATTGCAGGCAGCGTTGCTGACATTGAACGTCGACTCAGTGACCGCATCGTTCAGTGCCTTCGCCAGAGCCTCGACTGCATCAACGAATCGAGTGTCCAGTGTCTGCAATTGTCAGAATTTTCAGAATTTCAGCGTTGCAGTTTTCACATCGACCATTTTCATAGCTCGCAGCTATGCTCAACCGTTTCACTGCTCACTCGGATCCAGTCTGTGTCGCAGCTGTCGAACACGTCTCGCACAGGAGCGGAACATGATCCGGGAACGTTGATTCCCGTTGTGCCTCCTCTGACGAGAGCGACATTCGAGTTCGAGATGATGTGGTGTCTTATCTGTCCTTTTGCGATTCCCGTATCGATGATGAGCCAAAAGTAGTTCTGCTGCATCACCAGTGACGCGTTTGCGTGATCAAGAATTGCGAAGACGTTAGCTGGTTCGGCCAGCACCAACATGTGGAACACCTTCTTCTTCAGAAGTCGAGTCATGTGAGCGTTGAGGTCGGTGACCAGAGCTCCGCTATTTGTGTCCACTTGGAATGTGAGCGAGCTGATTCCGTGTTTCGTAAACGAGTTTTGCAAGTCTTGCAACACCATGATACCTGAAAATCAGTTTAGTGAGCTGATATGAATATGAGCTATGTCAGATAATTTAGTATCTGATTCTCATCATTGAGTACTCACGCTGCTTGCTGTCAAAGAATATGACGACCTCGGATGCAGACTTCGCAGCCATTGTCTTCACTGCAGCATTGACCATGTGTAAGGGATCGTGCATTCCGAAGACACTGTAGTCTGAATTGAACCCGATTTTCATTAGGATTCGAATCGCATTCGTGATTTTTGAGATCAAATACTCCTAGGTTAAGGACTGCACAGACTTACCCGTTGACGAATATTGTTCTTTGCAGATCCCAGATGGAAGCGAGATGAGTGGCAGCTGCATCGTCTTTGTGGCTGCCGAAATCTGCATCAGTGTACTGCACTGACCGACGGCAATCACGCCTGATAGTCCAGTCTGCTCACACACTGTGGGTGGGCCATGCAGTTGGACAGGCAACAGTCAGACAGTAAAGACACATAATACAAGGCAGACTGGCTCACTTACTTGACTTGACGATTTGAGTAGCACTGCAGGAAGTGGCGTTGATCTCGACAAAGCTGATGCTGTGACCCGCCAACACCCGCCAGTTCGAGCTGACTCGGTGGCTGAACGCGTTGACAATGAGAGAGCGATTCACGGCCCCGTTGTTCTCGACGACCACGGCCACTTTGAAGTTCAAGGACAGCGAATTTGTAACACATTGCAGCAGGATAAAATGCAGAAGAAAAGCTCGCGTTCCTCGATGCATTTTGACGGCTTTGGATGAGGCACAGCTACAATCTGATTTTCCATTTACTTTGCAGAGAATCTCTTGCAGCTTTTATAGTGCTCTCCTTTCTCATCTCCACCAATAAGGAACTGGCATTTGTTGACAAGCTCTCAGATATCTGATTGATCAGCTACTGCTTTTCTTCTTATCTCTTCAAGCGGAACGCAAAAATTGGACTCTCTCTTTGACTTCCGATTGATTTTCTTTAAGCCTTCGTACTTACTATTGACTCAAGGTATTGACTCATATTTTCCCTAGATAATTATTTGATCTGTTTGATCTCTGATAAGTGTAGTTGATCACTAATAATCTTTTTTTACTTGATGTTTAGCCTCTCAGATTTTAATCGTTAGTGACGAGGGTTTTTTAATTGGCTATTGAATCATTTTCCTGGTAAACTGCACCGTTTCATTCAGGAGTTTCCAGTCTTATAAGACATTCTAGAACTTGTAGAAGGTTACGTAAAACATAGGTTTCGAATAATATCCGATGCTCGGCTTTCTCTTAACTCGTGAGCTCCTTTCTAGACGGCGCTTGCCGGCAAAGATACTCTGTCAAACCGCTCCGGATCGTTACGCCGGCAAGGTTATTGCGATCGGGCAGGGGAAGTAAACAAACGGGCCGGGGCAGAATCAATGCGCTTCAAAGCGCGGCATATGGCTGAAATAGATGGTAAAGCGGTCGGGAGTTGAATCAAAGGCGGTGAGCGGAGAGAAGAAGAGAAGAAGAGAGAAGATCTGAAATACAGTTTTACTTATGGTCAGTCCTACCCCACTTAAGCCGGTTGGTGGGTGGCTGGCCGGCCGGCCGGTAACCCCGATCGGACTGGACCCGCGGCGCGCTCTCAGGCCTGGCTTTGCAAGCCGTGCCACATGCCCAAGGTCGTGCGCCATAGCGTTGAACTGGTCGGCGTGGTCGATGGACCGACGCAGTGGTGGCTCGGCTTGTACTTCAACTGGCTCTTGGACCGCTTGTTGCTTTTGGATGTCTACGACTGGGACCAGCTCGGTTGACCTCGATGGCTCGGAGCTCGGTCGCAACGCAGTTGGTACAAGCGTACAAGCCACTGCTGATTCCAGGTCCTCGCTGCTGGTCTGAGTAAGCCGCCGTCTGCTTCTGCCTTTCCTGGATTCGATGGGCGATATCGATGTCGAAGTCGACAATGATTCTTTAGTGTATTTGGCAGGTGCTGTTTTTTCCCTGACGTGCGCCTTCCTATTCGCTGCACATTTCATTCTGGCCGCTCTTTCTCATCCGCACCCCTAAGTCTCCGTCCTGTCTCTTCGTGTCAATGTATCCTGCTAATCAATAACAATATATAAACCACAGTCACTTGCCATTTCGTATCAAGCGTTATTGGGTTCTGCAATCTAAACTGAAGTCTTTAAAGTGGCTACGAGTCGTGAGCATCTTGCGAAAAATGGCAGCAGCATCAAGCCAGATTGGAGCAGCTCTTCCAGGCGAATGACACCAAACCTGAAAGCAGAATGCGGCCCATCTAAGCGTCTGCGACAGGAAGACCTACCAGCTGATCGCCAGCCAAGTCTGACTACGCTACGATCTGCAAATTTTGAAAAAAATCATTTTGATTCCGCAACGTCCGGGATCTTGCTCGGGGACGTTGGTTTTACAGCTGCGGCCGCGTCAGCCGGGCGAACCTATCGCCGACTTTCCTGCCGAGGTGCGCATCAGTTCTCTTTCCGTCGTTTCGCGTTTATGAAATTTAGCGCTTATGAAAGTAGGTGATCTAGCGATTGTGAAGTTTCGCGGTTGTGAAGTTTCGCGGTTGTGAAGTTTCACGTTTATGAAAGCAAATGCTTTTAGCGGTTATGAAATTTCGCGTTTGTGAAACCCACCCGACGTGCGGCCGGGCTTGCACTTACCCCAGTGTTTCATTGGCCGTTGGTTCCCGAAGAACCACGAGATATCGTCGGGAACCTAGTGGTTGTTTGATCCCTGCGTGCCTAAAAGCACCGCTTCGATACTATTACTACGAACAACTAAATCTAGCAGTAAGTAGTACTGTAAGTAGTCTTATAGCTGCAATCCGATGTAGGAGTGAAGCGAAATAGTGAGGAATAAAAATCTGGGTTATTGCACCTTGGGTAGAGTAGGATATTCTATGGAAGAGCGGCCAATACGGTATGGCTTACGCAAGGCACCTTCAACGCCTCCCGAAATGCCCATAAAACTTGTCTAGGTGTCACTTCTCGTGTCATAATTAGCTTGACTTTTAATCAATAAAAATCCCTAAACAACTTCTGTATGCTTTTTTCATTTTTCACTGCATTTCAGGCCTTTATTTTTCCAAAACATATTGATCACTCGAACCCATCCATTTGTACACGATTTAAGTTTAGTCTATTTGGAGGCGAAATAAGAGTTGTTTTTGTACTTTTAAATCCCTCTGTTTTCGTATTCGCTTCATTGCTCTCAATTCGGGTATGCTGCTGGTGATGGACTTCAGCATTTCCAGCATTGTTATAATTCTATGGTAGTGTTATATTAAGCTCTAGAATTTCTTAAATTACCGGATGACCGGTGAATCAAAATAGAGCAGATTAGCAGAAGAATTTTTTAATAGCCAATTAGAAAAACCCGACCACTAACAATTGAAATCTGAGTGGCTAAACACCTTTTTTTACTAATTAAATACGATACCTAAGACAAATATTTTTTGTGTAAACACACACCTTGGCTACAGTGCGTGTGCGTGTCCTACATTGCGCATTTAGGTAGTGGGTCAATAGCGAGTACGAAGGAAACACAAGAGACGCGCACGTTCCGCTTGACCAGCTACAAATGAAAACAGTAGCTGATCAGATTTCTGAGAGCATCCCTACAAATGCCGCTGCGTTATTGGTGGGGCAAAGATGGAAGAAACTATAAAAGTAGCGAGAGATTCTCTGGAAAATAAATGGAAAATCAGATTGTAGCTGTGCCTCATCCAAAGCCGTGAAATGCATCGAGTAATGCGATTTCTTCTGCACTTTATCCTGCTGCAATGTGTTGCGCATTCGCTGTCCTTGAACTTCAAAGTGGCCGTGGTCGTCGAGAACAACGGGGCCGTGAATCGCTCTCTCATTGTCAACGCGTTCAGCCACCGAGTCAGCTCGAACTGGCGGGTGTTGGCGGGTCACAGCATCAGCTTTGTCGAGATCAACGCCACTTCCTGCAGTGCTACTCAAATCGTCAAGTCAAGTAAGTGAGCCAGTCTGCCTTGTATTATGTGTCTTTACTGTCTGACTGTTGCCTGTCCAACTGCATGGCCCGCCCACAGTGTGTGAGCAGACTGGACTATCAGGCGTGATTGCCGTCGGTCAGTGCAGTACACTGATGCAGATTTCGGCAGCCACAAAGACGATGCAGCTGCCACTCATCTCGCTTCCATCTGGGATCTGCAAAGAACAATATTCGTCAACGGGTAAGTCTGTGCAGTCCTTAACCTAGGAGTACTTGATATCAAAAATCACGAATGCGATTCGAATCCTAATGAAAATCGGGTTCAATTCAGACTACAGTGTCTTCGGAATGCACGATCCCTTACACATGGTCAATGCTGCAGTGAAGACAATGGCTGCGAAGTCTGCATCCGAGGTCGTCATATTCTTTGACAGCAAGCAGCGTGAGTACTCAATGATGAGAATCAGATACTAAATTATCTGACATAGCTCATATTCATATCAGCTCACTAAACTGATTTTCAGGTATCATGGTGTTGCAAGACTTGCAAAACTCGTTTACGAAACACGGAATCAGCTCGCTCACATTCCAAGTGGACACAAATAGCGGAGCTCTGGTCACCGACCTCAACGCTCACATGACTCGACTTCTGAAGAAGAAGGTGTTCCACATGTTGGTGCTGGCCGAACCAGCTAACGTCTTCGCAATTCTTGATCACGCAAACGCGTCACTGGTGATGCAGCAGAACTACTTTTGGCTCATCATCGATACGGGAATCGCAAAAGGACAGATAAGACACCACATCATCTCGAACTCGAATGTCGCTCTCGTCAGAGGAGGCACAACGGGAATCAACGTTCCCGGATCATGTTCCGCTCCTGTGCGAGACGTGTTCGACAGCTGCGACACAGACTGGATCCGAGTGAGCAGTGAAACGGTTGAGCATAGCTGCGAGCTATGAAAATGGTCGATGTGAAAACTGCAACGCTGAAATTCTGAAAATTCTGACAATTGCAGACACTGGACACTCGATTCGTTGATGCAGTCGAGGCTCTGGCGAAGGCACTGAACGATGCGGTCACTGAGTCGACGTTCAATGTCAGCAACGCTGCCTGCAATCCTCTGCAGGTGTGGAGCTCGGGGCCGTCCGTCTATTCGAAGCTGACAAGCGTGAGTTGAGTGCTTTAAAAATCGGAGTTGCTTTTTACGCCTACTATCGAATGCAGACGTACTCTCCTAACCACCGAAATGTAATAACAGATGTCCGGCTACAACTCGAACCGAGGAGTGATCTCGTTCAACTCGACCACCGGTCACTTCGACTCGCAGGGCATCGAAGTGGTGGGCAGCTTCAACCAGAAACTGTCATCACCTATTCAGTTCATTCAGTCGGGAATGCACAACACCCAGAGTGGAGCGCTAAGCGTTTTGTTCAGAGAGAAGGGCGTGAGCCTCGTGTTCCCCAACACATTCCTGGGATTTAAGAATCGAACCCTGCTTGTATGCAGCCCCGATGTACGTTTGTCATACAATATTTTTGTCATATCGTTTGATAGCTGTGCAATTGAAACTATTTAAATGTTCCAAAATATAATTTCAGATTCCTCCATTTACGACATACGCATCCATCTACCCAAACAAGACTGTAACAGTTGGGGGAATGCTTCTAGATGTTATGAAAATTCTTGGCGAGAAGCTCGATTTTAGGTATTTTTTTTCTAAAGTTCGGCAATTGTTTCGTATCATTGGCGTACCTGAATGTATCATGAAGCTTTTGCTTTTAGGTATGTTGCGAAGGCTCCAGATGATGGTCAGTGGGGCGCCCTTCATCCGGGAAACGAGTACTTCACCGGCTGCGTTGGCGAGATTCAGAAAGGAGTAAGCGGATGTAAAACTCTGGTAGCCAGTACCTAAGCCTTCAGCTGCCAATACTTTTTAGGGTACTCATATTATTTTGAGCGTACGTCCAAAAACGCCGGAACAGTAACAAAAATCGGAAGTTAAATTTGATGCTAATTCCATAAATTCCAGTTGGTGGAATTCGGAGCCGGGCCATTCACAAAGACCAGCGAGCGGGAGTTTCACATCGGCTTTGGAAGAGCTCTCTTCCAAGAGGCCAACGCTATTCTGGTGCCGCGACCTCCCGCGGGTTCGAAACTGTGGAACGTCTTCACTCCATTTAACTACGATGTGTGGATTCTCATCGTGGCATCCATTTTTGTCTCCGCCGCAGTTACCTGGGTGCTGGCCTATTTCTCTCCATTCACTGCCTACAACCTGAGACTGGAGTTCGCCATTGCTGATGAGATCTGGCTGCAGGAGTACATTTGGAGTATAGTTGGCAGCTTCATGCAGCAGGGTCAGGACTTTTATCCGTTTGCCATGTCTCCAAGAGCTGTGCTGGCCTTCTGGTGGATGTTCACCGTGATCATTTATGGAACTTACACGGGTGAGACAGTAAAATTGAGTAGAAGCAGTAAAAGCCTATGTATTAGTCACATGCAGCCAAGATTTAATAACTGATCTGACACCTTCAGGCGATCTCACGGCCCATCTCACCATCACCGTGACCAAATTTCCTATTAAAACGTTGGACGACTTGGTGGCTCAGACGGCTCTGAAACCACTGGTCCCAGCTGGCACAAACATCTACACCCTATTGCAGTCTACGAAAACAGGCGTTTACAGACAGGTGGCTGATCAGATGATTGACGCTGACAGCATTCCACAGTGCGCGGAACGGGTGAGTCTGTCTATTGTCTTAGACAACTTCGATAAAGTTTCGAAAGATCGATACGTTGGGCCCACTAACTGAACTAAACTGGATTAGACATACGCTCGTAGTAGAATGAATTCTACAGAAATGAATCGATACATTCCGATTACTAAACTGTGCAGGTGTTCACCGAACCAGTGGCCTGCATAACCGACTACACTGTCATATTGTACACAGCCGGGGCCAACTGCAGTCAGGTGTACATGGCTGACGAGATTTTTAATACGGCCACCGTTGCTTTTGCCTATCCCAGAGACGCCTATTTTGCCGAGCTGTTTGACTTCTAGTGAGTAAAAAATTTAGCTGAGCTCCAGTTCACACTCCTGTTATTGGGTAGCAGCTCCGAGCTGCAGCAGAAATACAGAATGAGAGTAGCTACCCATAACAACCTTACACCTCCCATATAACTTCTATTACCGTCTGGAGCTGTTTAAATTCGAACAACAATTCACAGTTTTGAGAAGATGCAAGAGAACGGCGTGATGGACAAGCTATTCAAAAAGTATTGGTCTAGCGACTCTGTCTGCACCACGGGCTCATCAGCCAGTGCCGACCCGATCGACTTGGAGGGGGTCGGTGGCTGCTTCATTGTCTCCCTCGCCTGCTACGTCATCGGCCTGTTTATTTTAGTGTTCGAGCTGGCCTGGACGAAGGCACTGAATCGGACACCGGCTGACTGCCTGTTTTACTAAACCGATTTAAAGACTTTGATGAATACCATGGCAGCTATAATACTGCCCAGAGTAATTTTTATGATTATAAAGCACGTTTTTATTCATAGATCTTTGCACAGCACGAAGCATGGGCCAGTCGCAAATTGTGCCGTGCAAAGTAAGGTTCTGTAGCGTATTCTCATTTAGTAAGGCTTACTATCGGATTTTGAAATAGGGCGTCGTACTGTACCTATCGGTTTTGTCATGGACTAAAGCTTGGAACCAATGAAAACGTCCCTGGTTTCGTTCGCATATATTGAGTATGTGGTAGATGGTGAGGCAAAAATAATCTAAGCGGACGCACAATTCAAAGAATTGAAACAAATTAAGAGGTCTGCCTAATATAGTATTGAGCAAAAATATTATTTAACTAATTTAGAACACACTCCATGATAGGCCACAGCAAGAGTCAGTAAAAGTTACCGTTCTTACCCTAACTTCTAGCCAACAGGCTCGCGCACAGTCTGCCTTACACAAAGCGTAGCACAATATCCACATGACTTTTTATTCTCAATCTAGTCTCACCCTCTTATCAACTATATGCATTGACTATAACTACATGTTAACTTACTACACTGCTTCTCACACACACGTAGACAATGCACCAGTGCTTTATTACTCGTATATTTGTAGCCTGACGCATCAAAATATAAAATGCATTAACACATAGCAATCCTAAAGTTTAATCCTGCAGTCAATTTAACTTTTTACGCTTTTCCGAAGTTACTAACAACTTAATTTGAGTTTAACAGCTTGTGATCACACGGACAATGCTCGTAAATCGCGAAAATCTCACTGGAGGCTGGTTCTCGGTGAAAAATGCATTGTCGAGATGGAGATTTGCTTTCAGGTTTTTTAGCATCGAATTGACAATATCTCACACTCTGCACTTGAGACCTGCAAATGTCGCAAATATGCGCTTGGTCCAAGGTTGATCCACAGGTTGATATAGATGTAATTAAGAAAAAGAGTTATTGAAGAACGACAAAAATGCAAGATGCTGTTGTGCTCTGTAAACGGATTGCTCACAGATATCCGTCTTGCACATCGTGAAATGTGGTTCTACTATAGACATGTCGGTCGAAAAAATCCACCCAGAAAGAATACATTACAGAGATTTGGAAGAACATAAATTTGCCTTGAACTTTGCTCAATACCCAGTCTCCGGTAGCATTTGTCTACTGGCAGCTAGGAGGGTTGCTGAGTCGTCGACGAGAAGCAGACACGTTAGTCAAGTCTTCTCAAAATTTTTGGCTCTAAAGAAAGTACAATTTAACATTTTAGATCGAATATTTCGACTCTTAATGTTGCCAATCTGCGTGGTCAAATCATCGTTTTTAAGAGTTTTTCCCTCAGGGCAGTCTTTGATTCCTTAGAGCTATAAGACTTCAACTGCTTTAATAACGATAAAAATCCGAAATCTTTCGTGAATTCTACTGTAGAAAAAAATTATCCGCTTTCAAAAGAGATCGAGAATCAATTTTGAAGAATTATTCGACATAAATGAAGCAAGGTAAGTCGAGAAATTAGCTTTAGATGACATTTGACTTTAGCATGGCACAAAATGTTATCGACCGATTTCCTAAGAAACCAGCCTTTTCTTACGCGTGACTTCATATCCGTTAGGTCGATAGTACTAATGCCAGCCATGTCAGCTAAAGTAGAAGGACCTTACACCAGATTTTCTTAGAAATGAACTCAAGGCCTGTAAGAATATTTGTTGCATATTTGAATATTTCTATGAAAGAGCGGGAGAAAGTGGGGGTGTGGGGCGAAGCTCCCGCCACATTTCAACCCATGGAATTTTGGTACCGGGCAGTGAAAAAACCATGGATGAAGGAATAGAAACGATCGCTCATCTGAAAGCGAGTCTATGGCCAAAACCTCCTAAAAATTGGGATATCCCCCCATAAATTTCATTGGCTGATGGAATTTAATAATAGTCGCCCTCTAAGTTCTTAATGGCTAAAGCTTGTACGCGAGGGAAATTCCAAAGTCACGATTAACGTTAGACATCTTTAACTTCCTCTGGGCCACGACGGCTTAAGGGAAAGAAATTAGCATTTCCCCCCGCGTACAAGCTTCAGCCATTAAGAACTTAGGGGGGACTATTATTAAATTCCAGCAGCCAATGAAATTTATGGGGGGGAATATCCCAATTTTTAGGAGGTTTTAGCCATAGACTCGCTTTCAGATGAGCGATCCTTTCTATTCCTTCATCCATGAAAAAAACGCTTCTGCCCACCCTAGCAAGTCGGATGGGAATAGCTATTACCATAGACCTTCTTCGCATCTCTCAGATTGACCTCAAAATGTCTATGCTATTAGTTTTTCAAGTTATTCGAATATGTTTGTAATGATAATTCTCTCTAACTTATATACGAGGGGTGTCCCAAAACCCAGTTCGATCGGAACTACCATGGTGTTCAGTTGCCGTGGAATTACCTTGGTTCGACCGGGCTTCAAAACCTGCTGCCACGCAATCTAAGATTCTAGGTCTTAGTACATATTCCTGTGTGTGCAATGGCACGTGCTCCGGGGTCGCTTTGTATTGAGCCTTCATCCTGTCGCCTCCCTGCTACTAACCGACCTTTTTTATATTATTAGCTAGATTTTTTGTGCTTTGCTTAAAATGCTTTAAAAGCAGCAACAATGATTCTGAAGGTATTCATATTTGATGAACACTTGAAGCATGAAGCCCTCGCTAGGTCCATAAAGTTCCCCGGAAACTGAGTGGAATTTTCTGGTATAAGTTTTTGTTTAGGAGAAGTTCTTCCAACGTCTACCAAGTCACAAGAGCTACAAGCATCGAGAGACATTCTAAGTATAGGGAGTATCTTTGTTCGTTGTGCTGTTCGATTTTTATACTAACACAAGCGGCAGACTACCGTACAATCTGCGTTGCAATACTCGTATTTACTCGCTATAATGATCGAGAATGAAAACTTTTACCCATTGAGCAGACACTGTCCACTCCAGGGTGGCGTCTCGCCTACTCAAGGGCAACCAAGATGGATGCAAAAATTTTTTTGAATCCAAGCAGGGATGCAAGAATACAGGTAAAAACACAAAGAAAAGTGCATTCGTAGAGAAAGGGAAGCAGAACAGGATTTAGAGACGTGGGTGAGTTGAAGACAGCAATGAAATGAAGGCTCAGTCCGATTGGCTTGAAATCACACAATAGACGTGGCTGGATCACGGTTCGCTTGAATCAAGCGATAGTCCATCAAGTCCTCAATCTTTATAGAACAGCAAGCAGTTAGAATGTTAGAATTACATTTCCTCAAATTTTCACTTAAATTAAGTGCTTGACAAGAGACGGCGAACAAATTTTCATTTGACTGTTTCAATCAATACTCGTCAAAGCTTAGACAAACTGAATGCGGCTTCTCTTGCATGACATCTCTAACAAAGCTCCCAATGGCAAACTGAGCTCCGCCAAACGCATCGCGTTACAAAATGAAAACTGAAACTATTAAATACTGAGTGAAGAATGCTCGGCCTTAAACAAAAATTTCATTCTCGTGCTCCCTGCAACCTGAACTGAAAAGCTTCACTGAGTAAAGTTCATCGATCTGCAAGTTTGAAGGGAGAAATTTAACCCAAAGAGAAGATCAAAGCACATTGAAGAAAATTCATAGAGAAAGTTGTTGTTCGGTTGCTAAGATGCTAAATCTTCTTAATCAATTTTTCAATTACAAAAAAAGATCACAGCAGAGTGGTATAAAGGAGTGCCGAATGCGGACGCAACTGCAAGAAAAAACAACAAAAACTCTTTCATCCCTATTTGAAACCGACATGGCCTGGTTAACTTTTGCCCTGTTTTTTCTGCAATGCATTACGCATTCGCTGTCCTTGAACTTCAAAGTGGCCGTGGTCGTCGAGAACGGCGCCGTGAATCGCTCTCTCGTTGTCAACGCGTTCAGCCACCGAGTCAGCTCGAACTGGCGGGTGTTGGCGGGTCACAGCATCAGCTTTGTCGAGATCAACGCCACTTCCTGCAGTGCTACTCAAATCGTCAAGTCAAGTAAGTGAGCCAGTCTGCCTTGTATTATGTGTCTTTACTGTCTGACTGTTGCCTGTCCAACTGCATGGCCCACCCACAGTGTGTGAGCAGACTGGACTATCAGGCGTGATTGCCGTCGGTCAGTGCAGTACACTGATGCAGATTTCGGCAGCCACAAAGACGATGCAGCTGCCACTCATCTCGCTTCCATCTGGCATCTGCAAAGAACAATATTCGTCAACGGGTAAGTCTGTGCAGTCCTTAAGCTAGGAGTACTTGATCTCAAAAGCCCAAATGAAAATCGGGTTCACTTCAGACTACAGTGTCTTCGGAATGCACGAACCCTTACACATGGTCAATGCTGCAGTGAAGACAATGGCTGCGAAGTCTGCATCCGAGGTCGTCATATTCTTTGACAGCAAGCAGAGTGAGTACTCAATGATGAGAATCAGATACTAAATTATCTGACATAGCTCATATTCATATAAGCTCACTAAACTGATTTTCAGGTATCATGGTGTTGCAGGACTTGCAAAACTCGTTTACGAAACACGGAATCAGCTCGCTCACATTCCAAGTGGACACAAATAGCGGAGCTCTGGTCACCGACCTCAACGCTCACATGACTCGACTTCTGAAGAAGAAGGTGTTCCACATGTTGGTGCTGGCCGAACCAGCTAACGTCTTCGCAATTCTTGATCACGCAAACGCGTCACTGGTGATGCAGCAGAACTACTTTTGGCTCATCATCGATACGGGAATCGCAAAAGGACAGATAAGACACCACATCATCTCGAACTCGAATGTCGCTCTCGTCAGAGGAGACTACTAAGGGATTCCGTATGGCGCGATTTTGGAGGTGAGGTGGGTGTCAACCCTCCTCGCCTCTCATTGGCTGGCGCCCCGATCACTAGGTGATCGATACCCGTATCGATATCGGCGCTCGGCGCGCGCGCGCCGCAGGCGCGTGGCGCCAAGCGCCGTCCAGCCGCAGGCGACCCTCCCCAGCCACCGGCGACCCTCCCCAGCCGCAGGCGCACCTACCGATATGTATGCCCACCCTACCGATGTGTACCCCGATATGTACACCCTCCCGAGCCGCAGGCGCACCCTCCCGAGCCGTAGGCGCCCATGCCGCAGACGCCCATGCCGCAGACGCCCATGCCGCAGGCACCCCGAGTGTACACTCTACCGAGCCGCAGGCACCCCGAGTGTACACTCTACCGATATGTACACTCTACCACTCTCCCGATATGTAGTCAACGATATTAGGCTAGTGAAAACTACTTATAGTAGGTGAAATTGAGTATATTTACATAAAAATGTAGATAAAACATATTGGTAGGTGAATAATGACGCATATTGCATATTAAAATGTACATATTGGAGCATATGAGCAGCAAAAACACACAATGTAGGTGTATGGGCAGAAATAGACAAAGCAGGTACTGTAGGCGCTACATAGGTGGAAATACACACAGCAGGTTTACAAAGTGTACTTTCGATACATATCGGATTAATGTATAAAGCAGGTTTACAAGGCATGCATAAGGTGTAGTTGTATAATACAGGCACGCATGTATAATCAGATTATAGGCAAACGCCCAGGTGCAACAGACGCGTAAATAATGTCGCACCGACTAAAGAGTAAATATTGTCTAACCCGCAGGTGCATAAATATTAAACAAAAGCGGTTCGGGGAAATCCCAAAAGGGAGGTTTTAGCCGCCCGTTTTCGCCACCGCCGCCGCCGCCCTAACCCTCTTATAGGTACAATTGCGTTGAAAGTATTTCGAGTCATTAGGTTGTAATGACCCTCCATATTTTAGGTGGGTGGACTCGAGCCCGGGGCCAGCCCATTTCAGTTTTTTGGGCCGGCCCCTCTGCCAATTTCCTCCCTAGGAGCGAGCTATCAGAATTGGTCTTTTAACCCCCGTGTATACACACATAGAGGCCCCCAGCTAGCGCCCATTCTAACCTACCCAGTGTACAGTGTTGGGTTCCCCAAACCGCGTACAAAGAGAAATACCTTATCAGTCAATCTCCATACGCTCCCTCAGGGCTGTCTCGTACGCGGCCTCTTCCTCCACGCTCTCGAAGCAGTAGTCGGATGACTGGCAATGTGGAAATTATAACAGTCAATGTAGATAGAATATATGCAAGGTATATGATTAGATGAGTTGTGTATATAATGTAATATCTTACCAAATCTAAATCGTCCTCCAGCCGCCACAGACGTAGAGACGCTGTATAGCGCACCAACGAAAGGTGCTCCTCCCAGTTGGAGGGCCATGCGACGGGCTCATCCCACGCAGTTGGCCGCGCTCCCGGACCGGCCAGGTACGCCTCAGAGTCGGGGGCATACGAATTGCGCCCCATCAACCAGTCCTGGTGCAGAGTCTCAGCCTCCAACACCTCCCGTAGGCCGGCACCCCTCGCAACCAAAGTATCAAGAACCCGATTAAAGGCTCTGACAAAGGTAGCTTGGGAGGGCAGCCCGCCAGGATGCCGAGACCTCAGCCAGTCAATGTCCCCGCGGAAAAATGAGGCCACAATGCGAGGAAAGCGCTCACGAACCACGGCGATCTCCTCAGACATATCCTCGTCCTCGTCGTCGAAGAGAAGGAGCGTAGCGGCTGATGATATTGAGGCCCGGTGGGAGGTAGTTGAAGCAGCAGCAGAGACGGGCGTAGTAGAGGCGGCAGCAGCAGAGACGGGCGCAGCAGAGGCAGGGCCGGTTGTGGTCAGCTCCTCAACAGAGACGTCAAAGAGGGCGGCTGAGGCGGTAGTCAAATCGGAGGCAGTAGCAGCAGGGGCACCGTTCACAACCCCGCCGATAGCCAGCAGCGGGAGGTCAAAAACTTCAGACTCGGTGTCGCTATCATAGGACATAGCCCAAGCTAGATATTGATCAGCCTCCCAATTATCACTTCCGTTGTTTTCAGTGCCTAGGGGAACTATGTGTTCAGGGATATCCCCGTCGAGGCTGGTTAACTCTTCAGTCGGGCGATTATTATCCCAGAGGTTGGATAGAGCTCGGCGGGACATGCTAGAATCAACAGAGAGTAAAGTATTAGAGCTGAGATAGGGTTTGACTCTCTGAGAGAGGGGGAAACACTAATTATATAGACGGATCGAGTGAGGCGGTGCGAACCAATAGGAAACTAGCAGTCCCAACCCTCGTTAAACAGATTTTCCCAGGGTGGAGATTGGTAGGGTTTGAGACCCATGAGCTGAAGAACATCCACCTCAGTCCCGGCTACCGGAGGCGTGTCTGTCTTGACTCGCTTGGCTGGAGGGGGTGCCTCAGGTGCCGGCTTGAAGAGCTTGTCCAAACGGGCGGCAAACATCCGGCGCCACAGTTCAGGCGTGAATTCGATCGTGTAGCGCCAATTAAACTTTGGGTCCTGATTGAGCCAATTGCGCAGCAAACGGATCCTCCCTCGCGAAGCTTCAACTGCCTTGAAATTGCCCAACAGGACCCGCTTGTTCACGTGAAGGCGGGCAGCAGCCTCCAGGTCAGGGCGCGCAGCTTCGAGCTTCTTCCACTCTGGCTCGGCCAAGTAGATTGCAGGGAAGCCGTCCTTCCACACTCCGGCCTCGTTGGTGTAGAGACGCCGAATTTCAATCAAGTTGTGTTCAGTTTCAAATGTGGGCTTCCGCGCCACAAAGTTTTCGTATAGAGAGATAGAAGACATGATTTAGCAGCAGCAGCAGAGAGCTCTCTGACAGCCGTGCAGCGCCTTATATACCCCCGGTGGAGGGTGGGGTGGGTGATGATTTTGGGGTGATTTTTGATGATTTTGGTTGGTTTTTGGCGATTTATCCAATAACAGGCGAGCTGAGCAGATTTTTTAGTATATATACAGACCCCCAGAGCCAGGGTAGAGAGATAAATCCTTCTCTCTCCGCTCTCTCACGCTCTCTGTTTGCAAAATGGCTAAACGCAGCGCCGCAGCAACTGCTTTCCTGGCTGACAAGAGGCAACGTCTTTATGGTAAGTTTTAATTAATTTCTGTCTAGACTGTAGTTGCTAGGGTGGGGTAGGGGCTGAGCAGCAGCAGCAGCTGCAGGGTCTGTGGGACGCAGAGTAAACAACAAAGACTGCTGCGACAGCTGCAGGGGTCTAGACTGGAGTTGCTAGGGTGGGGTGCTGCGGCAGGGTCTGTAACAGAGAGTTGCAGGGGAGGGCTAGACAAGTTTCAGCCGGGTGTGTGCTGATAAGAAATTGCTGCTAGGGGGGTGTTGTCCAGACAGGCTGCAGCTGGGGTGCAAATTGCTGCGACAGAGAGTTGCAGGGGTGAGTAAACAAAGACTGCTGCGACAGGCTGCAGCGGGGGTGCAGATAAGAAATTGCAGAGAGTTGCTGCGGGGACAGCAGAGTAAACTCTGTTAAGAAATTGCTGGGGCTAGGGCGGGGAAACACGCTGGGGCCAGGAAAATGACAGATTCTTCTGGTTTTTTATCTCCTTGTGTTTTTTCAGACGCGTTTGTCCCGCCAACACAGCCGGAATCTGTTACCGGACCGGGTGAGTTATCCAGCCCCCCATTTCCCACACAGACCCTGGCTGACTCACACTCCCCCATTCCCCCATGCAGGTTTTACGGCCCGGCTGGATAATCAGCGTGACCTGCCCAAGTTTAGGGCAAAGGGTGTCGAGTATGTGGTGCATATTACCAACACCGAAGATTTGCGGGAGGTGTTTGCTGACATGCTCGAAGTTTTCAAGCAAGATTTGGCTGGTGATGACTTTATGGCCGCGAAATTCGAGAGCGACAATATGCTCAAAGCGGCCCACACTCCCCCGGTGCGTGCATCCCGCATGACGGCTGAATTGTTGTTTAAGCACATCAACAAGATTGTGCAGTCGGATGCCACTGTCCTGACGGGCAACTTTTCTATCCGGTTGCTAAAGGCCTGGGTGCCTCGAGGTGGATGTGCTCTCGAGAACAAGCATCTAGAAGAGCGGCACGCCTTCTCCAAGCACTATGTCCGCATCACCAACTCGGACAAGAGATGCCTGCTGCGCGCTCTGGTCGTGGCCTGCGCCTACCTGCAATTCGTGGCCAAGTCCATCACCAAGCGGGTGTGGCACACAATCAAGGCCAATTCGCCCACGCAGACTAAGCTGGTGGCTGAGCTACAAATCGAAGCTGGCCTCTACACGGTAAGTTTCTAGTATTTTTCTGATAAGAATTTTTACACAGTATCGTGGAATACTAAAAGATATATTTTCTGATAAGAATTTTTACACAGTATCATGGAATACTAAAAGATATATTTTCTGATAAGAATTTTTACACAGTATCGTGGAATACTAAAAGATATATTTTCTGATAAGATTTTTTACACAGTATCAGGGAATACTAAAAGAAATATTTTACCCTCCACACAGACTCTTCAAACCGTCTCGCAGGCTGGTCCTTTCGGGGTGGATGCACTGCCCGAAGCGATCCGTGCCCTGAACCGGCTGCATCCAGGGCACGATTTTGGTGTACGCGTGTACCGCGCAGAGGAGGCCAACAGGTGCATCTTCAACCTGCCGGGCACCGAGATTCTGCACCTACACCTGGTCGAGCAGCACTTTAATGTGGTCACCAAGCTGCCTGCGTTTTTCGGCAGCCACCACTACTGCGACAAGTGCGAGATGGCCACGACTGCAATAATGAGAAGCACAAGTGCGCTGATGCCTGCAGCACATGCAAGACTCCGGGCTCCAACTGTAAGGCAAACCGCGCATATGTAAGATGCCATGATTGCGGGCTAAATTGCTATAATGCTCAGTGCCTAGAAAATCACAAGCGCAAGAATAAGGCCGGCAGATCGCGCTGTGATTCGGTCCACGTTTGCGGCACGTGTGGCTATCTAGAAGAACTAAAAGTAGGCCAGCCCCCTGAGCATCAGTGTGGTTACGCCAAGTGTCCAGTCTGCAAGCAGTACGACGAAACTGCCACCCACGAGTGCTTTGTCACCCCGCCCAAAGCCAAAGAGTCTAGCGCCCCGTATGTTTACTATGATTTCGAGACGTACGTGGACTCTGGCAAGCAGCACCGGGTACACTTGGTTACGGCTGCCACCTCCTGCGAGGCGTGTCCCAAACTCTTCCCCAGGCCCGCTGCAGCGTGTGCGGGGACTACACAGCTCAGCCAATTGCATTGCGGGACGCGATTTGGCGCTCGATTTCACGAGCTGTGTCTCGCACAATGACTGTGCCTGTGGGATGCGAGAGTTTGTATCTGTCGGGCCGCACTCTATCGATGCCTTTTACTGCTGGCTGACTAGTGTGTTCAAGCAGGGGGCAATTGCTATTGCGCACAATGGCTCTGCGTATGACGCATTCCTCCTGCTCGGCGCCCTACTCAACGGACTGGCCAAGAAGAAGCCGCAAGTGATCTTCCAGAACAGCCGCCTAATGTATATGAAGTGCGACAAGATCACCTTCAAGGACAGCCTCAATTTCATCCCTATTGGTCTGGCGCAATTCCCAAAGGCGCTTGGTTTGGGCACCCAACTGACCAAAGGAGATTTCCCGCACGTGTTTAACCAGCCGGAAAATTGGGGGTACGTGGGACCCTACTGCTCAATTGATATGTATGGAGGAAAGAAAAACAAGCAGCATGACTCCATCGCAGACTGGCTGGCCAAGCAGGAGGGACAGGTGTTTAATTTCAATAAGGAGTACCTGGACTACTGCCTGCAGGACACGTTAATTTTGCGGGAAGGCTGTCTAAAGTACACCCGCCTGATTAAGGACATTTGCGGACTGGACGCATTTGTTCAATCCAACACCATTGCGGGCTTGGCCATGTCGGTATTCACCACCAAGTTTATGGAGCCCAACACTCTTGGGGTGATTTCCCGCCGGTCCGATGTACAGTCGCACAAGGCGCGGTGCTGGCTGGCACATTTAAATGCAACCGAGTTTGGCGGCCGGTTGCGGACAGCCGATTCTGGCGGCGAGGCTTTCGCCATGGGCCGTAAGGTCGACGGCTTCGACCCAGAGACCAGGACAGTGCTGCAGTTTCATGGCTGTTTCTTCCATGGCTGTCCCAAGTGCTTCCCCAACGGCGACGTGCTGCACCCGCTCAAGAACCAGCCAATGCGGGCGATTTATGAGGAGACTGAGCGCTTCACCCGGTTGCTCTCCACTGCATACAATGTGCGTGTTCTGTGGGAGCACGACTATCAGGACGAGGGAGCGCCAGTCCAGCAGCCTATTCACCTGGAGGATGCCCTGTTTGGCGGCCGTACCGAGGCTTTTGTCCCGCACGCCGAGGCCACCGAGACTGTAGAGCTGCGCTATCGGGATGTGGTAAGTTTGTACACTTGTACACACACAGTTGACATGCGTTTGAGTTTATCTTATCCTCTAATTCTCTATTATCCTTATCCCCTAGGTGTCGCTCTACCCGACTGTCAACAAGTTTGACAAGTACCCGGTCGGGCACCCGGTACACCACCCCGAGCCTCATCTACTGGATGAGCTGCAGCTGGCCCGGTATTTTGGCATCGCCGAGGTGTCGATTCTGCCGCCAACCAATCTCCACATCCCGCTACTGCCCGCCAAGATTAACAAGAAGCTGGTTTTCGGCCTCTGCCGCGTCTGCATGGAGACCAGTGCAGCAGCGAGTGTACACACACTGACGCTGAGAGAATGCTCCGCGGCACGTGGTCGACCCCAGAGCTCCACAAAGCCCTGCAGTTGGGTTACAAGCTGCAGTCAGTTCATGCCCTGGCCTATTGGACCGAGACTCGCACGGGCCTGTTTGCAGATTATGTAAACACTTTTTTGAAGCTCAAAGCCGAGTCTAGCGGTTCGCCGGGGATGGCTGAGGACGCCAAGGCTGCCTACATGGCCAGCTTTTTCGAGCGCGAAGGCGTCCGGCTGGAAAAGGTGGAGGAGAATCCTGGCTTGCGCTTTGTGGCCAAGATTTTTCTAAACTCGTAAGTTTTTTCTACTTGCAGTGGGGGCCGTGTTTTTCTACTTACAAAAAAAATTTATTTTTCCCTGCAGGCTCTGGGGCAAATTCTGCCAGCGCGACGACCTGACCTCCACAGAGATTGTGGACAGCTACGAGGCGTGGCTGCAGCGCCTGACCGACCCCTCGATCAAGGTCAAGTCGTGCGAGCCAATTGGGGAGAGCTTCATGATGCTCGAGTACAAGCCCCGATTTGGCGGTGCTGGCGAGCGGGCGTTCAAGTACGCTAATGTACCTATTGGCGTTTTCACCACCTCCCACGCCCGGCTGCGACTCTACGAGGCTCTGGAGGGTCTAGGAACCCGCGTCATTTACGCCGATACTGATTCGTGAGTAATTTTTTCAACTGTCTCTGTCTCTCTTTCTCCCCTTAACACTTTATCCTTCTCCTCCTCCCAGGGTCGTATACCGCTGCTCTCCGGGCGAGTACGAGCCTCCGGGCGGTTCGAGTTTGGGGCAGTGGACTGACGAGGTACCTGCTGGCTGCCGCATGGTACAGTTCACCACGGGAGGCCCCAAGCTCTACCGGTACGTGGTGGAGAAGCCTGACGGGTCGCTGTACTCGGTGCTCAAGTGCAAGGGCATCAGAGTCACACCCGAGATTTCCGAGCGCGAGGACGAGCTGCAGGAAATTCTGCGTCACGGCGGGACTGTACGCCTGCCCCAGGCCCAGTTCAGGCGCGATAAGGCTAGCTGTACAATCCGGACCCTCGAGATGGACAAGACTTTCCAGCGCGTAATGACTAAGAGGGTGTATGGGGCCGCCAGCCGTCCGTATGGCTTTCGTGAGTGAGTGAAAGATAAGGATCTATCTTTTTTACGCCTGGGATTCCCCTATGTGCCCACTTGGGATCCCTTGACTCTTGGGGTTGAAAAATGGTTTTACGCCCGCACTGTACTTAGGGGTCCTTACTCATTTGGCACCTCCACTGTACATTGAGCGGGATCCCCTCAAGTGTTAAAACTCCCATTTGACACCTATTCCCTCGGGGCGGTTTGTGGCCCAGCGGTCCGCCTCTTGGAGTAGAACTCCTGACATAAACTTGCTGCGCTGATTAGCGTACTGATAGCGCAATCGAAATACGTCCATTTTTCTAGCCCACTTGTGGGTACATTTACGTTAAAAGATGTTGATGCGTTCAATAACGTTGTAATAATAATAAGTCTCCACATCATAGGGCGGCGAAACCTCCCTTTTGCTCATCTATTTTAGACAATAATGAGACTCTGACCCCGGGAGGTTAATGGCCGAGCGGGTAACCCTGGCGGTATAAAACAGGGTGACCCAGGCTCGATTCCTGGCTGGGGGCTGTAGACTTTTCCGGCCCCTGCGTCACTATTGGGTTTAATTGTGTTGAAAGTATATCGGGTCATTAGGTCGTGAACCACCCTTTTGGGATTTCCCCGAACCGCTTTTGGTTAAAATTTTTATGCACCTGCGGGTTAGACAATATTTACTCTTTAGTCGGTGCGACATTATTTACGCGTCTGTTGCACCTGGGCGTTTGCCTATAATCTGATTATACATGCGTGCCTGTATTATACAACTACACCTTATGCATGCCTTGTAAACCTGCTTTATACATTAATCCGATATGTATCGAAAGTACACTTTGTAAACCTGCTGTGTGTATTTCCACCTATGTAGCGCCTACAGTACCTGCTTTGTCTATTTCTGCCCATACACCTACATTGTGTGTTTTTGCTGCTCATATGCTCCAATATGTACATTTTAATATGCAATATGCGTCATTATTCACCTACCAATATGTTTTATCTACATTTTTATGTAAATATACTCAATTTCACCTACTATAAGTAGTTTTCACTAGCCTAATATCGTTGACTACATATCGGGAGAGTGGTAGAGTGTACATATCGGTAGAGTGTACACTCGGGGTGCCTGCGGCTCGGTAGAGTGTACACTCGGGGTGCCTGCGGCATGGGCGTCTGCGGCATGGGCGTCTGCGGCATGGGCGCCTACGGCTCGGGAGGGTGCGCCTATGTACATATCGGGGTACATATCGGTGCGGTGGGCTCGGAGGTGCCTGCGGCTGGGGATCGGTCGCCTGCGGCTGGACGCGGCCTGCGGCGCGCGCGCGCCGAGCGCCGATATCGATACGGGTATCGATCACCTAGTGATCGGGGCGCCAGCCAATGAGAGGCGAGGAGGGTTGACACCCACCTCACCTCCAAAATCGCGCCATACGGAATCCCTTAGTAGTGAGGAGGCACAACCGGAATCAACGTTCCCGGATCGTGTTCCGCTCCTGTGCGAGACGTGTTCGACAGCTGCGACACAGACTGGATCCGAGTGAGCAGTGAAACGGTTGAGCATAGCTGCGAGCTATGAAAATGGTCGATGTGAAAACTGCAACGCTGAAATTCTGAAAATTCTGACAATTGCAGACACTGGACACTCGATTCGTTGATGCAGTCGAGGCTCTGGCGAAGGCACTGAACGATGCGGTCACTGAGTCGACGTTCAATGTCAGCAACGCTGCCTGCAATCCTCTGCAGGTGTGGAGCTCGGGGCCGTCCGTCTATTCGAAGCTGACAAGCGTGAGTTGAGTGCTTTAAAAATCGGAGTTGCTTTTTACGCCTACTATCGAATGCAGACTTACTCTCCTGACCACTGAAATGTAATAACAGATGTCCGGCTACAACTCGAACCGAGGAGTGATCTCGTTCAACTCGACCACCGGTCACTTCGACTCGCAGGGCATCGAAGTGGTGGGAAGCTTCAACCAGAAACTGTCATCACCTATTCAGTTCATTCAGTCGGGAATGTACAACACCCAGAGTGGAGCGCTAAGCGTTTTGTTCAGAGAAAAGGGCGTGAGCCTCGTGTTTCCAAACACATTCCTGGGGTTCAAGAACGAAACTATTCGTATCTGTAGCACTGAAGTTAGTCTATTTTTTCTGTCCTCTGATCTTTTGTATAAATTCTAGCAAATAAAGAACTTTTTGTGCTCGTAATTTCAGATTTTGCCTTTCACAATTTACCGGCAAACCTTTCCTAACAAGACGGTGATTGTGGGTGGAATGCTAAAGGATGTCTTGGACATCCTTGCAGCGCGCTTGGACTTTCGGTGAGTGAATGATTTCGTTAGATCTGTCGCCTATTTTAGGTGGTGCTCAACCAATGTTTACGATTCGCTGAATCTTCATCGTCATCTTAGGTACAGCGTGAAGGTGCCTGACGATGGCCAGTGGGGCGGGCCGCAGGCTGGAAAGAGCTACTTCTCCGGATGCGTCGGAGAAGTACAAAGAGGAGTGAGTGTTTTACTGGGAAGTTGATCGCTGTAAGTTATAATTCGAACAAATTAGTAACAACTTTATGTTTGACAACCTTCAGATTGTTTCCATCGGAGGTTCCACCTTCACCAAGACCGCCATCCGCGATAGCGTAGTCGACTTCTCAACGCCACTTTTCCAAGAAGCGAACGGAATTCTGGTGCCCAGGCCACCTCCCGAATCCAAGCTGTGGAATGTCTACGCTCCTTTTAAATACGATGTGTGGATTCTAGTCATTATTTTCATCTTTGTCTGCGCCGCAGTCACCTGGGTGCTGGCTTATTTCTCTCCATTCTCTGCCTACAACCTGAGACTGGAGTTCGCCATTGCTGATGAGATCTGGCTGCAGGAGTACATTTGGAGTATAGTTGGCAGCTTCATGCAGCAGGGTCAGGACTTTTATCCGTTTGCCATGTCTCCAAGAGCTGTGCTGGCCTTCTGGTGGATGTTCACCGTCATCATTTATGGAACTTACACGGGTGAGGGTGCAAATATTTTTACTTCAAAGGCCTTGGAAACCTGAAAGTTGAGCTCAGAAATGTCACGGGTTGGATCCTGATTTCGTTACACTTGCAGGCGACCTGACGGCCCATCTGACGATCAGCTTCACGGATTTGCCCATAAAAACGCTAAGCGATCTGGTGGCTCAGTCCGCTGTTAAGCCGCTGGTACCCGAAGGTACAAATTTAGACACCCTGCTTTCTTCGAGCACCGGCGGCGTTTATCGACAAGTTGCGGACAAAATGCTTATGTCGGACACCCTCCCTGGGTGCATTGAACAGGTTCATTCAGCCCTCAGCCTCTTATCTATACTGCTCTTTATCTACATAATTATGATATATTTGCTCATGCATTTGCATTTTCAGACTTTCCAAGGGAAGGAAGCCTGCTTGACGGACTACACAGCTCTTCTGTACGTTGCCCGAGCCAACTGCAGTAAGGTGTACATTGCTGACGAAATATTTAACACGGCCACCGTCGCATTCATGTACCCGGAGGACGCATACTTCGGCGCGAATATCGACTTCCAGTAAGACCGAAACTGCGGGATAGGATTAGATAGATTAGATAGATGGATGAGATAGATAGATAGATAGATAGATAGATAGATAGATAGATAGATAGATAGATAGATAGATAGATAGATAGATAGATAGATAGATAGATAGATAGATAGATAGATAGATAGATAGATAGATAGATAGATAGATAGATAGATAGATAGATAGATAGATAGATAGATAGATAGATAGATAGATAGATAGATAGATAGATAGATAGATAGATAGATAGATAGATAGATAGATAGATAGATAGATAGATAGATAGATAGATAGATAGATAGATAGATAGATAGATAGATAGATAGATAGATAGATAGATAGATAGATAGATAGATAGATAGATAGATAGATAGATAGATAGATAGATAGATAGATAGATAGATAGATAGATAGATAGATAGATAGATAGATAGATAGATAGATAGATAGATAGATAGATAGATAGATAGATAGATAGATAGATAGATAGACAGATGCCATCACACCGACTCGCAGGTTTCAGAAGATGCACGAGACTGGCATCATGCAGAAGCTGTTCAACACCTATTGGTCAAGCGACGCGGTGTGCTCAAGTGGCAGCTCCACTGAAGCTGACTCGATTAATCTTGAAGGCTCGGGAGGTTGTTTCATTGTCGCGCTGGCCTTCTACGGTCTTGGCCTTCTGACACTCCTGGTGGAGCTGCTGTGGACCAAAGCGCTGAAGAGGCATCCGCTCGACTGCGTCGTCTATTGAACACCGGCTGGCGAACTGTCTCACAGGCTGACGCAACTAAGTGTTATTAATTTGCTAAGCACACGCATATTGTACCAGCAGTAGAGATTTTTTAGCAAGTCCTTTCTGTCAGCAACTAAGCCTCAGTCCTCAGCTAGTAGCCACCATGTATTTTATTGCCAGCTTTAAATTTTAAAGTTAAAGTTAAAGTTAAATTTTAAAGCCACCACCTAGTAGCCACAAGTCGCTGTCCAGGAGTACGGCAATATTATTAATTTGCACGATTTTCGTTTTAAACACTTTCACTACCGGTCCTGTGAGGGGTTGTAGCCTAGTGGTTAGAGCGCCGGACTCACGACTTGAAGGTCGGGGTTCGGTTGCACATCTGCCCATTGGACAGGTGTAATCTATTATTATATTATTATTACTACCGGTCCATATACACTGCTGGGAGGCGAGGGTCGCCCATTCCACTACTTTCCCACACACATTGACACATTGATGAGTTGAATCAATCTAAAGCGAAATTCACAATGCTTACTTGAAATCCAGCACGCAATCTTCACCTAAATAAAAACTTGCTAATCCAAAGAGTGACCTGTAGTTTAGAACCTGCACTGTGAGTTAAAAACGTTATACTTTGTTTTTATTGAGCAAAATTACTAAAGCTGTTACAGAAATCTGCGAAAGGATATTGAACCTGCAACGGGTCTAAGACTAATTGACTGTCGACAAATTAGATTAGAAGGCTTAGAGTTTAGGTTGATTAATTATGGTGAATTATGGTTTAGGCCTTGTAGCCAGAGGTGGAAATGATTTGGGACCCGTTAGTGAAGCAGTGGATTTTCATGGGGTTTCCAGTTGTAGATTGAGTCTCGCTCAAAGATAGCTCGAAAAGGGCGGCCTTGCGCCCTGTTAGGAGATCGTCAAGAATCCCTTTCTCCTCTAGGGCACTGTTTTAAATGAAACCGGCAAAGGAAATGGCCGGTCTAACAATGGAAGTGTAAATCCACCAAAGGCGGAGGCGTGTGGTAACTTGGCCTGTGTGCGTGCCGGGGGTGGGTGCTGGGTTGAGTTGCATTGAGTTCCCTCTCTCCCTCTCTGAATGTACTTTGCTAGCGCGGGGTGGGGTTTAAGGGGAGTCGGGGCGATTGACAATACTGTACATGCATGGTTTCGGTATAAAGCAGGCTTTTTAGGCTGCAGTGTCGTTGTGCGTTTGTCTCGCTAAATTTCTGACTTCACATTATTTCATCCCGGCTTCGAGATGGTCTCATATTGAACCGCGACGCTATTTGCCGGTAGGTCCGGGATTGTTTGTCAGCAGTCCTGGCTACGCCCCTCCTGATGCCACGAGTATAGTGACGGCATTTCCATGCTCGTTGGTTTCTTCACAAGTTGCCGATCAATTAGCAAAATTTACGTAGCCTAAACACATTTCCAGGAGTGTTGCGAATACTGTCACAGCGCCTTTGGTGAAATCGTCCCACCTATTGGTGATTTCGCGGACTCTGAGCACATGCAAGCACATACTGCACAAGGACAACTTAAGTAGGACAAGGTCTTTTCATTATTTTAAACGTTTTTTAAGTGACAGACCAATTTAACATGAAAAATCGATTAATGCGTCGTTAGAGCAGCATGTGAGGCACAAAATAGTGTGATTAGGACTTTCTCTTACACTGTTAAGAGACCCAATCACTATTTTAGTGTTGAAAATCGTGAAATTTCCTATCTCCGTGGTGTATTTTTCCGGTGAAACCTGCCTTTAAAACTATTTCGGACCGAAAAGCTTTATGAATATCGATAGAGAAATAAGAAAGGCACAAAATATCAAAAGATGAACACTGGATCTGCCTCCTATCAAAAGCAATAACAATTTTTGTGCTGAAAAAATTAAAACCTCCTATCTCTGTAGTGTATTTTTCGGCGACAAGTTGCCTTCAAAACATTTACCATAGATTTCGAGTGATTTGATAGATTTGATACTACACCTGCTCATACACACGCCCTGACTTTCTAACCGTCGCATGTACACTATCTGCGCCCTGGCGTTGGCCCTCATGGGTGTGAATCTCAGGGAAACCCCCTGACCAATTTTTCATGCAAACAAGCCTCACGGATTCGAACCAGGGGTCGCAGCGCGAGAGCCAGGAGCTACCACAGATGCTAAAATAACTACATGTAGATGGGCCACTCAGGCATATATACTTAGCGAAACTGCTTTCTACTTCCAGTTCAGTAGCAAAGAAGAATACATAAGCTATTTTATAAAAATAAAGTCAGCTGAAAGGACTTTAATAAGTTTAGAAGCCCAAGCTTGCAGGCGTAAACAACTTGCTAATTGGTTCAGCAATAATGTACATTAGCCAGTCCACTGAAATGTACATGGCAGCTTTTGGCTGGAATTCCGAGAAAGGCAATAAAAATTGAGGCGGGGCGTCCCGGGGTAGTGTGAAAAGGCGCAGTTGGATTGTTTTAGCTGGGGGCTAAGAGCCAATAAATTAAGCCTTGGCTTTAAAAAATACAATAAAATGCTTCTGTTTAACTTACTACTGAACTGAAAGTAGCTTACACGCAAATGTGCTGAGTGGGGAGTGACCCATCTAGTTGTTCTATCCGTGGGAGCTACTTAATGACCTTTAATCATTTTGCCACAAAATACCCCTTATATCCTTTGTTTTTAGTCGCATTAGATTTATATTAGTTCTTATAATTAATTTATAATTGTAAAATTAGACAGCTGCTGAAATTATGAGCCGGTACTTTTCTTGCCGCAACTTTCTCCGCTGGCAGGGTTCGTGCTACCCCCGATCAGTTCCGTGCACGAACCCAGATATTTGCAAGAAAACGAAACGAAAATGCATGGCGTTGATTTATTTCTGTTCAGATTTCTCTATACTCAAGCGACTTGAATTGTTGTATATTTATAATAAACGTTAGTATAAAATAACAAGAAACCGTTAAGGTGAAAAAATTTACAGAACTGTGCAAGCAGTGTGATGGCACGCTGATCAGAGAGAAAGCAAATAGGAAAAAATATTAGTTAAAAACACGAGTTCATTGCATCCGGTCATTCATAACGTTAACTGAGGTGTTGTGCGAAGCGCTCCGAGTCCCAATGAGTGCCAATGCAGTCGGGGCTGGTGTGCATTGCGACAGGGGCAGAACTAAACAATTGACAATTATAAAAAGCGATCACAGATCCTAGAATAACTAGATGGGCCACTCAGCTCATTTGCGTGTAAGCTACTTTCAGTTCAGTAGTGAGCTAAACAAACATTTTATTTTACTTTTAAATGGCTCAATTTATTGGCTCTTACCCCCCCCCCCAGCTTAAATATCATCCAACTGCGCCTTTTCACACTGCCCCCCGCCCACCCGGCCCCAATTTTTATTGCCTTTCTCGGACTTCCAGCCAAAAGCTGCCATGTACATTTCAGTGGACTGGCTACTGTACATTACTGCTGAACCAATTAGCAAGTTGTTTACGCCTACAAGCTTGGGCTTCTAAACTTATCAAAGACACCCACCCCGCCCGCTCTGCCCAATTTTTATTGCCTGTCTCGGACTTCCAGCCTAAAGCCGCTATGTACATTTCAGTGGACTGGCTAATGTACATTACTGCTGAACCAATTAGCAAGCTGTTTACGCCTACAAGCTTGGGCTCCTACTCGTAAACTTATCAAAGTCCTTTCAGCTGGCTTTATTTTTATAAAAAAGCTTATGTATTCTTCTTTGCTACTGAACTGAAATTAGAAAGCTGTTTTACTAAGTAATACTAAGTAATACTTTTACTAAGAAATATGCATGAGTGGTCCATCTAGTTATTTTAGTATCTGTGAAAGCGATCAACTTTGCGCGCGAGCTTACAGCGGGCCTGTGGCAAGAAGAGACGCGACCCTTGGGTGATTATGGACAAATATTATGTACAGTTTTGATGATTAAGGATTTATAAAGTTTTACACGAATATAAAAGCAACAAAGAGGAATAAGTTTGCTGTTCAGCTGAATGACCGACTAACACCACAGTGCTAATTCAAATCTCTTTTTTTAGATTTGCATCGATTTTGAGACATCTTATTGAAAACACAACAGGGCTTTGAAGCTACCCGTCAAATGCCTAATATAATCAACTAAAATTCACCAATCTCAAATCCCCGATGCCAAATCTCAAATTAGAAATCCCAAGTTCTAATTTCCAAATCCCAAATCCACAATCCCAAATCCAAAATACCAAATCCCACATCCATATCTCAACTTCCAAATCCATAATCCTAAATCCCAAACCCACACTCTTAAATCCCAAATCCGTAATCTCAAATCCCAAATTCATAATCTCAAATCCCACATCCATAATCTCAAATCCCAAATTCCAAATCCACACTCTCAAATCCCAAATCCACACTCTCAAATCCCAAATCCCAAATCTCAAATCCCAAATCCCAAGTCTCAAATCCCAAATCCCAAGTCTCAAATCCCAAATCCCAAGTCTCAAATCCCAAATCCCAAGTCTCAAATCCCAAATCCCAAGTCTCAAATCCCAAATCCCGAGTCTCAAATCCCAAATCCCAAGTCTCAAATCCCAAATCCCAAGTCTCAAATCCCAAATCCCAAGTCTCAAATCCCAAATCCCAAGTCTCAAATCCCAAATCCCAAGTCTCAAATCCAAAATCCCAAGTCTCAAATCCCAAATCCCAAGTCTCAAATCCCAATCGCGAAAGCAATGAAATCGAATACGGACCCCCATCCCACACGCGGAGCCACAAAGCTTTGACATTAAATTGCCTAAAAACTAGACAAAAACTCTCATCCCAGTCGAAGGTGCCAGTCTCACAGCCAGGCGCCGGGCCCCTGCTCAACCAGGGATGCGGCGTCCCGACGGCCCATGGCTTTGAGCGCCTCGGCCAGGTCGGCCAGAGCGCCGGGGCCGCGACAGCGCGCCTCCCACAGGTCCAGCAGGCATTCGGATGGGCTCGGCTTGGCTGCAAAATAGCCTACCTGCCTGTCCAGCCCGAGCAGGCGCGCCAATTGGCGCCAATCGTTGGCGCGAGCGGACGGCGCGTCTAGGAGGCGGCTGAGAGCGGCCCGAAGCTTAGGCTGCAGCCTGCGGCAGTATCGGGTTGGGGGTAGGTTTGGAATTAGGGGAATAATAGCATTGAGCATTTTTCTTGATTAAACTTATTTCTTAACCCTTCAAGTCAAAATCATTACTTGCAAAAAATCCCGAATACTTAATCCCGAATCCCCAATACCTAATCCCGAATACCTAATCCCAAATCCCCAATACCTAATCCCGAATACCTAATCCCAAATCCCCAATACTTAATCCCGAATCCCCAATACCTAATCCCGAAATATAAATCCCGAATCCCGAATACCTAATCCCAAATCCCGAATACCTAATCCCAAATTCCGAATACCTAATCCCGAATACCTAATCCCAAATTCCGAATACCTAATCCCAAATTCCGAATACCTAATCCCGAATCCTGAATACCTAATCCCAAATCCCGAATACCTAATCCCAAATTCCGAATACCTAATCCCGAATACCTAATCCCAAATTCCAAATACCTAATCCCGAAATCTAAATCCCGAATCCCGAATACCTAATCCCAATTCCCGAATACCTAATCCCGAAAACCTAATCACAAATCCCGAATATCTGAATCCCAAACTCGAATCCAAAATCATAAATCCCTAAGCTTGAATCCTGAATTCCGAATTCCTAATCTCAAATTACTAAGTCCCAAATACCGAATCACGAATCTGAAATTCCAAGTTCTAAATCTTTATTCCCAACTGTGAAATCTATTTTCAATTCTAATTGTCATTGCAGAGCATATTTTTTCATACTGCTATCGCGATTACGCTACTATCAGTAGCCAAGTTACGAGCATCGCGGGAAATACTCAGTTTAACTTGATGATAAACTCATCTCACCTGAAGACGGGCTGCAACGGATCAACAACAGGTAGGCAGGTGGACGAAATTGGACTGGCACTGTGACTGCTCATGAGCAGGCCCGGCTGCTGGAGTGATTGACAGGTGGAATTGGGAATCAATTGAAGCTATGATTGTCGGAAATGAGCTTTTAACGCGAGTCTTGAAACCCTAGGGATGTAATTTAGATTCTCGGGTTATTTAGCTCTCTGAGTCCTTAGTAGAGAGGACTATTGGTAGACAGGACCCTTGGTAGACAGGACCCTTGGTAGACAGGACCCTTGGTGGACAGTCTTGGTAGACAGGACCCTTGGTAGACAGGACCCTTGGTGGACAGTCTTGGTAGACAGGACCCTTGGTGGACAGTCTTGGTAGACAGGACCCTTGGTGGACAGTCTTGGTAGACAGGACCCTTGGTAGACAGGACCCTTGGTAGACAGGACCCTTAGACAGGACCCATGGTGGACAGTCTTGGTAGACAGTACCCTTATATCCTCGGAACCCTTAGTACAGAGGAACCCTTAGCCCTAAGCTCAGGCCCTCAATTCTTAGGCACCTTAGATGTAATTCATCCGCATCATAACTTAAATGAGGACCTCGATACATTTAGATACCCCTCAGAATCCTCCCAGCCTCACCTCTCCCCGGCTACAAGCCAACCTCAGCACCAGCCTGGCGCTGTAGGCTCCGGCCTGGTACACGGCCAGGCTGCAGGACACCGCCATCCTGGTCGGGTCCACCTGCTCCAGGCTGAGGGAGCAGTGCAAACCGCCCGGCCCGCAGGACCAGACGTGGCCGAACGGCACTTCAACTCGCCTTGTCCGGCACCGCCAGCCAAGGGACAAGTCCTCAACGCTGCAGCACAGAGCACTCTGCTGCTGCTGCTGCTGCTGCTGCTGCTGCGGCAGGGCGTCTCTGAACAGCAGCTGGCGCGGCTCGTCAACCAGTCGCCAACCGGAGCTTCTCTCGGCCGCCAGCACCGCGGCCAGGGCGTCCCCGGTGTCCGGCAGGGCGTGCAGCCGGACAGCGAGCTCGGAGCCGCCCGAACCGGACGAAACAAAAGCGGCAACTCGGAGCTGCTTAACGGCGCAGCCGCCGTCCAGCGATTGGCCAACCAGGCAGAAGCGGCCGAGGCTCTCCGTGACGAGGTGGCAGAGGCTGTCGGCGGCGTCCAGCTGGCAGTAGGCCGGCGCCAGCGCGGCTGATTCGCTGCCGACGCGGAGGAACTCGCGCCAAGAGCCGGCTGAGTCCGTTGACGCATCGGCGGCCGACTCCGACGAAGGCGGTTCGCAGCAGCGGCGCATGACGGCGACGTTCCAGAAGCCGTGGCGGAGGCTGGCGGAGTGCGGCAGGCTGAGGATGGCCGGCCTGGCCAGGGACACCGAGGCGGGGCCGCAGGCCACCGTGGAACTCAGCAGGGTGCGCCGACCGTCCAGGCTGGGGTGGTCGCGCTCGTCCCGGCAGACGGCGAGGAAAAGATCTTCGCCGTGGGGCGAAGTTACCGCGCCTGGTGGCACCGTCAGGGTGACACCTGCGGGCGGTCGAGGAGTCGGGATGGTCAGAGACTTCCGAAAGGTTTAGAGGGCTCCAAGAAAATCAGAGACCTCAGGAATGTCAGAGACTTCAGGAATTTCAGAGACTTCAGGAAGGTCAGTGACTTCAGGATTGTCAGAGACTTCAGGAAGGTAAGTGACTTCAGGATTGTCAGAGACTTCAGGAAGGTCAGAGGCTTCAGAAAGGTCAGAGGCTTCTTAATGCCACCTCTTCTGAAGGCCACCTCATTAAGGTAGGCCTTCAGGATGTTCAGAGACTTCAGGAAGTTCAGGGGCTTTAGGGTGGTTTAGAGGCTTTGGTATGGCAGATAATTTATCCCCTTAGACTTCAGGCCGAGCTGCCATCCTCTCCCCTCAGACTTCAGGCCGAGCTGCCATCCTCTCCCCTCAGACTTCAGGCCGAGCTGCCATCCTCTCCCCTCAGACTTCAGGCCGAGCTGCCATCCTCTCCCCTCAGACTTCAGGCCGAGCTGCCATCCTCTCCCCTCAGACTTCAGGCTGAGCTGCCATCCTCTCCCCTCAGACTTCAGGCAACTGTGTCCTTTATAAAATTCCATTAGCATTGATGGCACAACATCAATGATGTTAGAATTTATTCCATTGTCAGAGAAAAAACACAATACACAGGCTTAAGGCTCAGCTAGCCCTGTCAATCTTGCAAAACAGAGAGGCAGAGATGAGCTGAACCCAGTCTCCGTTGTTAAAATGATGAAGCGGAGCATCAGACTCCAATGCATTGTTGCGGATGGTGCAGCAGCTGAGGGCTTCACAATCGCAGGTAGAGTAAAAAACGTAGTCTAACCGTGGATCAGCCCAGCAGTGCCCCCCCTCACCCACGTAGGCGCAGGAGAAAGGGGAGAATGCAGGGAATTCTCCCCCCCCATCGGTTGTCAATCAGGCGTATCCGTGGCGCCGGTCTACAGATGCTGCAGTTCTGATTGTGCTCTATTTAGTGTTAACAGAAGATGAAGGGCGACCAGAGGAAATGAAGCTGGGGCTTCTATAGCCTGTGCTCTGCCTTACCCCGTACCCCCCTTGTTGCTGTCAAGGCGTGCTGCTTTCTCTCTCACTGGGTAACCGACTGACTCACGCATTTCACACTAATAGATTTCTTTCCAAATGCAAATGCAATTCTTTCCCACGACCCGAACAGACTCAAATCAGTTAGTTGAACTGTCACACGCCAAGGAGAAGTTTCACGTTAAACTCGGCGCAATTTCTCAAGATTATTTTTCTGATGGAGAGAAAATTTATGATGGGCAATAAAAGTGCTGCTTTTGACTGCAGTGCTTATTGGGGACAAATTGTGGTTTGAGAAATCTGAGCACTGATTTGTGTTGGTAGCATAGCAAATACTGAGAGCTGCGATGCGTGTGGGTCATGCAGACT
>NIVC01000845.1:130314-295314 GCA_002269645.1 Macrostomum lignano | reverse complement strand
GAACAGTTGAGCAATTGTTGCAACTCACGCTTGCACAGTCGGCCCTCCGAGCAGTTCCGCCATTCCTGGCCGGCCGCGGACGAGGACGCGATGCCCGGACAGGGCCGGCCGCCAGGCCCGGACGGTGGCGGGCTGTCGCATCTGCGCTGGCGACTGCTGAGACAGTCCGAGCTGCACTGCGTCCACTGACTCCACTGGCCCCACTGACCGTGCACTGTGGGTGGGGAGTGAGGTGGAAGGGGTGGGTGGCTAGGCCGGGCAGAAAGCTTGCACGAGCGGAGTGGGGTGGGTGGTTAGGCGGGGAAGAGAGCTTGCCCGAGGGAGTGGGGTGGGTGACTAGGCCGGGCAGAAAGCTTGCCCGAGGGAGTGGGGTGGGTGGCTACACGGAACAGAGAACTTGAACGAGGGAGTGGGGTGGGTGACTGGGCGGGGCAAAGAGCTTGCCCGAGGGAGTGGGGTGGGTGACTAGGCCGGGCAGAAAGCTTGCCCGAGGGAGTGGGGTGGGTGGCTACACGGAACAGAGAACTTGAACGAGGGAGTGGGGTGGGTGACTGGGCGGGGCAAAGAGCTTGCCCGAGGGAGTGGGGTGGGTGACTAGGCCGGGCAGAAAGCTTGCCCGAGGGAGTGGGGTGGGTGGCTACACGGAACAGAGAACTTGAACGAGGGAGTGGGGTGGGTGACTGGGCGGGGCAAAGAGCTTGCCCGAGGGAGTGGGGTGGGTGACTAGGCCGGGCAGAAAGCTTGCCCGAGGGAGTGGGGTGAGTGGCTAGGCGGGAAATAACGACGGCAGAGTGGCCTCACCAGCGCATTTAGCATTGCACGGGGCTGTTTCGCGCGCGGCGCCGTGGCACGGCTGGCCATTGAACGCTGGCGCAGGGCTGTCGCAGCGCCGTTCCCGGGTTCGCTGCTGCGCGGCGCACTCAGCGCGGCACTCCGGCGACACAGTCTCATCGCAGCTGGGGTCGCAGCCGAGCCACTGTGACCAGTGCGACCAGCCGCCGTTGACTGGAAGAGTGCAGCGAAGGAATAAGATTTAAGCTTAAATCTTACAGCAATCTTACAGTACAGCAGGCGAGAAAATTGTCAACTTTGCAGCAGATTAATATAAAGAATGCGGGGGCACGGGAAGTGGAAGTCAGCCCCTTCTTGGCGGCGGTGCGGATATAGGAAGCCCTTGAAGATAATTTACAGTGGGGAGTTTTTAAGCGGGAAGGTGAAAACCCACAGATATGAAGAGGCACTCCACGTCTGTCCCTGTAATAACTGCAGGGAACGGGCTGTTGAGACAGACCTTGAGGATTAAAAAGTGACTTCGGGCGGCCACTCATTGCCTGCTTGGATTTCCACTGCAGCGGAGAGCGAGGCCAAGACTGGCTGACTGACTGACCGGATGGGGATCAGGGGATGCAACAGGGTGACATCCGAAGGATTTTGACGAATTTCCACTTCTGGCTAAGCAGAGTTCGAAACCCGTGTCACTCAAAGTTAACGATGAACTTTACAGCCTCCGAACTGCATCAACTTCAGGGTGAGGCTAGGTTGACCCACCCTTGGTATTTTTTGTCTCCATTTTTTTTCTGAACAGCTGCCGCCAGTTGTCAATCACTTGGCAGGGCTATGTATTTAACTACCGACCGACTGCCCGTTTTTGTCGTTTCCGTAGCCAAGGACGCTTTGGAATGAACATCTGGACTGGCGTGATTCGATGCGATATAAACGCTATTAGTAGCCTCTTTTTCAGACTGATTACATATTGATTACATATCGATTACACACTGATTACACACTGATTACACACTAATTACACACTGATTACACACTGATTACACACCGATTACATACTGATTTCATACTGATTACACACTGATTACACACCGATTACATACTGATTTCATACTGATTATACACTGATTACACACGGATTACACACTGATTACATGCAGATTGCACACTGATTACACGCGGATTACACACTGATTACATACAGATTGCACACTGATTACATACAGATTGCACACTGATTACATACAGATATCACACTGATTACATACAGATTACACACTGATTACACACTGATTACACACTGATTACATACAGATATCACACTGATTACATACAGATATCACACTGATTACATACAGATTTCACACTGATTACATACAGATTACACACTGATTACACACTGATTACACACTGATTACATACAGATATCACACTGATTACATACAGATATCACACTGATTACATACAGATTTCACACTGATTACACACTGACTACGTATTGCTTTCATCCAGAAATTGAAGTTTATCGCAGCAAATTACCGTAGATGTTGAGCTCAGCTGAGCCGGAGGCCAGGGTGAGGCCGGGTATCTCCGCCAAGCAGCTGTAGTTGCCTCTGTCATCGAGTCGCAACGGCCGAATAATCAGCTGAGCCTGATGGTCGATGGTGATCCGATCGCTCTGGCTTCGGACGTCTAACGGTTTGCCATCCTTCAGCCATTTCACCTTGCAGGTGGAATTGGAGCGGGTTATAAATCATCTGATGGCGACTTAAACTGATTATCATGGCGACTCTACTATAGACTACCATAGCGTCATTACTGACTACCATAGCGTCATTACTGACTACCATAGCGTCATTACTGACTACCATAGCGTCATTACTGACTACCATAGCGTCATTACTGACTACCATAGCGTCATTACTGACTACCATAGCGTCATTACTGACTACCATAGCGTCATTACTGACTACCATAGCGTCATTACTGACTACCATAGCGTCATTACTGACTACCATAGCGTCATTACTGACTACCATAGCGTCATTACTGACTACCATAGCGTCATTAGTGACTACCATAGCGTCATTAGTGACTACCATAGCGTCATTACTGACTACCATAGCGTCATTAGTGACTACCATAGCGTCATTACTGACTATTGACTGTCATAGCAAAGTTTCTGCGCTCTCTGCTTGTCTGTCTGTCGCTCATTTGCAGAGTTTACTGTCGCTGTGCGAGTTTTCTACAAATTACTAACAGAAATTACAGGTTTTGTCAGTTTTTCATCGCTAGGAAGAGACAAGAAAGTACTACACACACACACACACACACACACACACACACACACACACACACACACACACACACACACACACACACACACACACACACACACACACACACACACACACAACAGGTCTCTTATCAACTGTTGCACCCTCCTAGGGAGGGGTGGGACACGAGAGAGCCTACAATATGACTGCGATGCACAAGCAGGCAGAACTGTATCTCAATCTACAAGTGTATTACAACTTCAACTACAAGCCATGGTACAGCAGGTGAGACTGGCCTAATAAATTCTATGTTTTTTCTTAATATAAGACAGTGTAATTGCCCAGTGCTTGAGAGCTGCGAGCTGGGCGGAATACGAGAAAGACGTGGAGACACAAAAATTGAGGTGTGTTGTTTCGTGCCTTTAGTTTGGGCTATTATTTGGAGTAAAATTGCAGACTGCAGACACACTCGGCTAGTGGGGGGGGGGGGCTGGAGATGCTGGCGGCTGTAATTGCAGGTTAGAGCTGCTTTACACTCTCAAAACCATCAACCCGTGTAAAATTTGGCAGTAAATTTTCTGTTTTTTAATCCGCCTCTCGTGCATAAAATTGTCAACAGAGCGGGCAGACAGAATCATTTGCGCTGCTTACTTTCGGCTTCGGGCTGCCCTTCGGCGGGGTGCAGGACAGAGTGACTTCGCTGGCGTCCAGGGGCACGCTGCGTGGCATCGGGTCGAACTGGAACCGGTCGCTCTCGAAGTCTGCGTAGGGGAGGCGGAGGGGAGATAGCTTATTAGATAGATTAGTAGATGGATAAATAGATAGATAGATAGATAGATAGATAGATAGATAGATAGATAGATAGATAGATAGATAGATAGATAGATAGATAGATAGATAGATAGATACATACATACATACATACATACATACATACATACATACATACATAGATAGATAGATAGATAGATAGATAGATAGATAGATAGATAGATAGATAGATAGATAGATAGATAGATAGATAGATAGATAGATAGATAGATAGATAGATAGATAGATAGATAGATAGATAGATAGATAGATAGATAGATAGATAGATAGATACATACATAGATAGATAGATAGATAGATACATACATACATAGATACATAGATAGATAGATAGATACATAGATAGATATATAGATAGATAGATAGATAGATAGATAGATAGATAGATAGATAGATAGATAGATAGATAGATAGATAGATAGATAGATAGATAGATAGATAGATAGATAGATAGATACATAGATAGATAGATAGATAGATAGATACATACATACATAGATAGATACATAGATACATAGATAGATACATAGATAGATATATAGATAGATAGATAGATAGATAGATAGATAGATAGATAGATAGATAGATAGATAGATAGATAGATAGATAGATAGATAGATAGATAGATAGATAGATAGATAGATAGATAGATAGATAGATAGATAGATAGATAGATAGATAGATAGATAGATAGATAGATAAATAGATAGATAGATAGATAGATAGATAGATAGATAGATAGATAGATAGATAAATAGATAGATAGATAGATAGATAGATAGATAGATAGATAGATAGATAGATAGATAGATAGATAGATAAATAGATAGATAGATAGATAGATAGATAGATAGATAGATAGATAAATAGATAGATAGAACAGGTCAGAATGAAGGCCCAGAACTGTTATTTGCTGAGAGCCAGTTTTCCCAGACAGACTAAAGGATGAAATTTGCGTGAGGCCCGCACTCACTCTCTCGCCTACATAGCAAAATCGAAGTCTAATTAATAATTCATCATTATAGAGCTGAAGCCTGGCCCAGATGCGTTGGAGAGAAAGTTATTTTTTAAGCGCTAGAAGGAGAAACTAATTAAATTAAGCTATTGATAGACAGGCAGAGAAAGAGACGGTTGGATGAAGAGGCAGGTACGCTCGAAGCAGCATACTCGTATCTTCACCTGTTGACGGCATACACAATAAGAATAACCCTAAAAGTTATAATTATTGGCTGAGTCAGCGAGGAGACGTCCAGATGAGGGGGAAAGGGAGAGAGTGGCCAAGGCTAGGATTTGAGCTGACAGGTGGGTTAAGATTACGTAACCGCCGCAAACGAGAAACTTTGCCCCGCCCAGAAAGAATCTTCTTCTTGTAGAAGGCAATGCAAAAAATGCAAAATTGAAAGGACAGAAGAACGGAGAACCCAATGGTATACCCCTGTTGCCTGTCTCAGAAGTCAAACAGAGCGAGCTTGACTGGGTTAAGACCTAAGCAGTAACTCGATACCGTGACTGTGGGCTCTCTCATATAAAGTTTGTGATCTCTTCATACGCGGCAATTCTTGTTTACAAAGAGCGCACGAAAAGGAAGACTGAAAGAATGAAAGGAAGGAAGGAAGATTGGCAAGTTTGTGCCGAAAACCTGCTTAATTTGAGGTCAATTATATATTTTGTAAGCGCGGAGAGTTAACCATGCTCCGACAGAATAGGATTATAATGTTTGACGGCTGTTAGACTCAATGCAGTTCATTCAATCTGCTCCGCCTAGAAATTTTGGCGCAAGAAGAAAAAACCTGTGCGCATTGGGCTGAAAAACCACTGTTGTTCGTTCAGTCAGGTAGGTTGAGAGGTGTCCGTGGGTCAGATTGAATTGTAGCTTGTCAGATTGGATAGGTCAGGTAAACTCTCTCAGGTTTAGCTGTACGTTGTCAGATGTGATAGGTCAGGTTTAGTTGCAGGTTGTCAGTTGAGATAGGTCAGGTTTAGTTGGTAGATTGTCAGATGGGATAGGTCAGATTTAGTTGGTAGGTTGTCAGATGGGATAGGTCAGGTTTAGTTGCAGGTTGTCAGATGAGATAGGTCAGGTTTATCTGTACGTTGTCAGTTGAAATAGGTCAGGTTTAGTTGGTAGGTTGTCAGATGGGATAGGTCAGGTTTAGTTGCAGGTTGTCAGATGGGATAGGTCAGGTTTAGTTGCAGGTTGTCAGATGGGGTAGGTCAGGTTTAGTTGCAGGTTGTCAGATGGGATAGGTCAGGTTTAGTTGCAGGTTTTCAGATGGGATAGGTCAGATTTAGTTGGTAGGTTGTCAGATGGGATAGTTCAGGTTTAGTTGGTAGGTTGTCAGATGGGATAGGGCAGGTTTATCTGTACGTTGTCAGTTGAGATAGGTCAGGTTTAGTTGGTAGTTTGTCAGATGGGATAGGTCAGATTTAGTTGGTAGGTTGTCAGATGGGATAGGTCAGGTTTAGTTGGTAGGTTGTCAGATGGGATAGGTCAGGTTTAGTTGGTAGGTTGTCAGATGGGATAGGTCAGGTTTAGTTGGTAGGTTGTCAGATGGGATAGGTCAGGTTAGGCTGTACGTTGTCAGTTGAGATAGGTCAGGTTTAGTTGGTAGGTTGTCAGATGGGATAGGTCAGGTTAGGCTGTACGTTGTCAGTTGAGATAGGTCAGGTTTAGTTGGTAGGTTGTCAGATGGGATAGGTCAGGTTTAGTTGCAGGTTGTCAGATGAGATAGGTCAGGTTTAGTTGCAGGTTGTCAGATGGGATTGGTCAGGTTTAGTTGGTAGGTTGTCAGATGGGATAGGTCAGGTTAGGCTGTACGTTGTCAGTTGAGATAGGTCAGGTTTAGTTGGTAGGTTGTCAGATGAGATAGGTCAGGTTTAGTTGCAGGTTGTCAGATGGGATTGGTCAGGTTTAGTTGGTAGGTTGTCAGATGGGATTGGTCAGGTTTAGTTGCAGGTTGTCAGATGGGATTGGTCAGGTTTAGTTGCAGGTTGTCAGATGGGATTGGTCAGGTTTAGTTGCAGGTTGTCAGATGGGATAGGTCAGGTTTAGTTGCAGGTTGTCAGATGGGATTGGTCAGGTTTAGTTGGTAGGTTGTCAGATGGGATTGGTCAGGTTTAGTTGGTAGGTTGTCAGATGGGATTGGTCAGGTTTAGTTGCAGGTTGTCAGATGGGATAGGTCAGGTTTAGTTGGTAGGTTGTCAGATGGGATAGGTCTGGTTTAGTTGCAGGTTGTCAGATGGGATAGGTCAGGTTTAGTTGCAGGTTGTCAGATGGGATAGGTCAGGTTTAGTTGCAGGTTGTCAGATGGGATAGGTCAGGTTTAGTTGGTAGGTTGTCGGATGGGATAGGTCAGGTTTAGTTGCAGGTTGTCAGATGGGATAGGTCAGGTTTAGTTGGTAGGTTGTCGGATGGGATAGGTCAGGTTTAGTTGCAGGTTGTCAGATGGGATAGGTCAGGTTTAGTTGGTAGGTTGTCAGATGGGATAGTTCATGTTTAGTTGTTGGCTAATAGCTGGGGTTAATAGTTGTGAGTCAGAAGTCAAGGTCAATTTTTTATCTGTCAGCATCCTAAGCTAGCCAGTGGGTCAGAGGTCAGAGTCTTAATCTTAGTGATTGTCATACTATCAAGTCGCAGTGACCCCCCCCCCCTCCCAAGACAGGGTGGTTAAGTGCGGATCAAATTCGCCCCCCCCAAAATGAGGCAATGGAACATTATAAAAAAACGTTGGATCAGGAGCTGACACGCGGAACCAGCTATAGCAAGTCTTATCGGACGACGAAGGAGGGGAAAGGAAAAAGTCGAATGAAAGGTCCGGAGGTATGGCCTGGAACTGCCAGAGCAGGAGCTGTTATCGGCATGCCCGATGTGTATATTGGATTCGCTGGGGCAGAAGGGTTTGGAGGGGAGTTGTATACAAGCTGCAGGAAAACTGCTGAAAGCTGGCTTCTTGACTGACCAAGACAGGCAGGCGAAGCAAGAGGGAGAGTATACATCCGTATTGTATATGTATATATGTCTTCTTAAAAGAATCAGCATTGATGGTTTGGGAGGAAGCTGCTGATGTTGGGAGCCGGGGCACCAGCTATCGCAACATTTATCGACAGCGGTGCGCTGTCCAGCTGACAGGGCGCTTGTGGACCCAGGCAATGTACTGGCGAAATTAACATCGGATCAACTCGACCGAAATCTTCTAGTGGTGATCTCCAATGCAGTTCGATTGTTGGCTAGTTCTTGTAACATTGATGCTCATATATTCTTTCCAGCTCTTGTAGGGCTTAGACCTATATCGTATTTTTTCTAAGAAACGAAAGTGTCTCGTCGCAGGGACTTATAACCAGGGACTCCTAGGAGCACTCCTCATTGGACTGGAAACAACCCGAGGCATAGGCTGTAAAAAGTTTAAGCTTTAGCTCCAGTCCAAATGACAGTTTTAGGAGTCCCTGGACTAGAGTTGGACTGGACAAGGATGTTGAAACTAAACATGACTGATTGAACAGTCCGCGCTAGATTGGTGCCCGACCGCAATTTGTCAAATAAAACATTTCTCATTTACGATGCGCGGGCAGAAACGATCACCGATCTCCCTCATACCACCCTTCCCAGCTCATCATCGCATGCCCGAGCAGGAAAATACCGACGGTAAGTAGAGCTTGTAGGTGGGGCGACACAAGCTGTGATTACTTTATTGTTGAAAGCCATAATCATTTTCTATCGGAAAGTAGCAGCAGTAGAAGCAGCAGACCGTCATTGCCGTCCGCACCCGCCACCAAGAGCGCTCAGGGTTTTTTATTGCCTCACCGCCCGGACGCATGCGGAGAAAAGGAAGCTGGGTGGGTACGAAGAGAAAAAAAGGTGATGAAGAAGAGGAAGAGCGCAGCTTCCCGCGCGCGGGCGGGTTGCCCTCCGGTTTTGATTTTTTATATCTTCCAGCAGCGCATAAATTTGCCAGGGCGGGTGCAGCTGAGCAATTTTATTTCCCCGCATCAGCATGGAGCAGTGCTGGAGAATAAATGAAAATGAGACTGCAGCAGAAGAGCCGTCATTATGGCCAGTTATATTGAGCTAACGGTAGTCGGGAAATTGCCCCCCCCACCCGGGGAGCTTCGGTTCGGTCGTTCACTTCGCTGACAAGTTAATGATCAGGGCGCGTGGACTGACGGTTTAGTGGTGCGCACCAAGTACAGAGCTACCATTACATAGATAGAATTTTATTACTGCAAAGATTTGGCACTGATGCCCAATCAACTCACATGCCAGTCTGACGTAGCCGCTCGAGCTGATCACCTTGCGCAGCTCGTTCTTCAATGCCGGAATCTTGCCCCAAGCCTCGCAGTTGCAATAGTAACTGCTGGACGACCAGTCGCGCACATCGTTGAAGTCTACCAGCGCGTGAAATCTTTGCCGCTCCGGTCGCTCGTGGTCGCTGGCCACTTCGACCTTCTTGTTGAGCGCTCGCCCGTTGCAGTGCACGGTGACGTACATGGCCTGGTCGGCCGCGCACTCGATGCTGGCCGGAGTGCTTCTGGTGACATAGTACACCGGCCTAGGCTGCTCAACGAATCTTGGCGCTCCTGGGAGTAGCTGCTCCTCTTCCGTGATGGCCTTCACGTGCGTGCCTGTAAGTTTTTCGCCCTGAGGCTTGTCAGATTCAGCTGATGCGGATGCTGCTGCTGCTGTTGTTGCCAAGCAGCAAGCGAGCGCTACTAAAAGCAGAAATCGCTGATCTATTTGCATATTGAAACAATACAGACAACAGTTGGATCGGAGCCAACAATAGTCAGCAAGTTGTAATTCCTGCCACTACAAGCTGTTCTCAGTTTCTTCAGTCGGCGGGGCTGTTATAAAACCACGAGAAGCCGCTCACTCTCTCTCCCTCCACTCCTCCCCAGCATTACAAGCGTCAAAAGCTTGCAAACCTGCGTCGAAGAAATCGGATTGGCCCAGGCCAGTCAGCCAATACCGGTCCTGCCTATAGTGTATAATGCCAAATTGCAACAGCCCTAAACTATAGTCAAAGCCCGGCTTGTCATTCTTAAGCCCCATGTTGAATTTGCTTCATAATATAGTAACACGCGTTGCTAAGTTTGAGTCTGAGCGGGGAAGCGTTAAGGGCCAGAGCGAGAGAGTTAGAAAGTGGAAGTCCGATAGACCCATTGAGCTGAGAGGCGTGTGTTTTTTTACGTTACATGAAAATACAACTGCATGGACAGGACTAAACAGTGCGCACCGCATTGAGCACGCAATGTTTGGACAATGGCTCTCAAGGAAACAACAACTCTTACAAGTCAGTCCGTCTCTCCACTTTCCTCTTCTCTCTTCACTTAGGAGTCGATTGACTTTCTCTCCCCATATACACTGCATCAGCAGCTTATAACATTAATAGACTCACATGGCTATGCCTATAATTATTGAGTCAAGGCGCAGCTCATTGAGTTAAGTTTACATTTTTCTCTCGATGCATGTAGAATTGGAGCCTCTCTTTATCCCTCTGCGTCTTCCTCCTACGGTCTAAGCATGGACAATTGATTACGTAAGGTCGAAGACAATATTTTTTTGATAAAGTATCATTGCTCGCGTGCTTTTACTGCGGTTTCTGTAATATAATCTGTATTGATGCTAAGGAGAATAATTGCTTTCCCAAGAAATTGTTCCAGTCAAGTGAAGGCAGTTCGAGAAACAACGCATGAGAGCAAAGCAGTAAGCAGCTCAGTTTTGCCTTGTCGTTCTCTTTCTGTCCCCCACTGGTGATGAAACTTTACGACCGACGTAATAAAATCGCTACTGCTGAGCAATGCAGCATTTTTGAGCAGCATTGTGCAAGGAGTGACTAGCGCGGGTGTGAGTAGGTGAGCGACCTCTGCTGCTGCTATGCATGCCTGTATATTAGTCAGGCAGGGAACCTTGTAAAACCCGGATTAGGCATAGTCCTGCATAAGCCATATTTGGATCAGGCAGTCTTTATCCCACTTTCATTATTGCTCTCCCTGTCTCTCGGCCCTATAGCCTGTATTAAAATGGCTACGGACTTAGCAGTCCACAAGGTCAGGTGCTGAGTGAGGTGGGCTCTTCCCTCTCAAGCCCCAGTGAGGCATATAAAACATGAAATAAAGCCAAGCTTTATACTACTGGGAAGCTTGCAGTGACACCACTTCAGCTCACAATGTCCAGCTGCCATCTCTTGACTGCGAAGCGGGCGTTAAAACAATGCCCCTCCCCGCCAGAGCGGACAACAAAGTGAGAAGGCGGAGGCGAGGTTGCCCGGTGGCAATATAGCAGAACTGGTGCGCGCGATTTTATTGCCTCCGCTGCAGTTGGCTGATCTGAGAGCCCGATTCGAGCGATCAAAAGACAGCTGGAGGAGCACCAACTGCTGATTCAGCTAGGGCTTGACCTGCCTCTCAACTATTATAGTAATATTACTAAAAATAACTGCTGCACTGTACACGTGCTTTGAACATTTGTTTCAAGATTGACAGGCATCGCACAAAGAATCCCAGTCTGTATCGAGGAAAATTTCAGACTAGGATAAGAAGTAAGAAGTTAAGAACACAACTATCACGTGAATGGTAACTCGTGTTTTAATAAAAAGGAGCCAAAATAAATGTACAGGTTGTGACACTCCCTCTCATTGAATAAGTTCAAAACGTCAAAACAGTTCAATTGTAAACACTTGTAAGTTTTCGTCATTTTCGAACAAAATTCGTCAACGCAGACGCTCAGAATTTGACGTGTCTATATGGCATAAAGCTGAGCACAGTAGTTTTCAATTCGACGAAATAAGTGACCTGTGTCCCTACAGCCAGATTGTATTCCTGTCTCCCTCTTGTCCCTCCCCTCTTTTCTGCCACTCGCAATCCTCGACATAATTGACTAACTATTTCGCCGTTCTTATCGTGAGACGTCACACTTCTATGGAGAGGAGACAGGAGAGATGAGAGGAGAGAGGAGAGAGGAGGGATAAAAGAGTACAGAGGAAATAGAAGAGAGAGACGAGAGATGAAATATCAGAGATGAGAGAGATAAGACAGTAGAGGAGAGAAGTAGTGAGGAGAAAGAATAGGATAAAGATAAGAGCGCAGAGAGGAGAGATAAGAGATGAGACTAGAGATGAGAGAGCAAAGAGGAGAGGAGACAGGAGAGGCTGGGTCTGGAGTCTGGACAATGGCAGTCAGTTTTTGCAAACAGAGAAAACAAGATATGGTGTTTAAAATGTTTTGTAGAGGATTTGGAGACGATTTGGAAGATGGGATTCAAATCATGGGATTTTAGCTGATAGATTTCAGGGAATGGAGTTCCGGCGATGGGAGTTCTTCCCTTTCCTCCTCCGAAGGAGGAGTTCCACTCGTGTTTATGTTTCCTCTTTTCCTGATAATTTAGTAAATTTTATATCAGAAGCTTGCGGAAATGTGGCTTCTATGATAAAAACAAGCATTATTGAAGTCAATATTGCTTAGTGTTATTTTGGCATGACGAACAGGAAAGAACTCTGTCGAACTCAGGTGTCTCGCGTATAGACTGCAAAAATACAATATTATCAGTGTCTAAGGCTTTGAGTCGAGGACAGCTCTGGCTGACCATCCGGCAGCTTGAAGTTAGGAATTGCTCCTGTTGCAGCCGAACCAAAAAGGCTCATTTCCTCTACAGAGTTCGAACGGAAGCGGCTGCCCAATCTAATAAGCGGCACAATTTCATAATTCCAGGCATTGGGCGCTGCGACTGAAAGTCAATCCCGTAATTGAGAATCAAATATCCGCCTCCCTCCGCAGAGATCTTTTTCTAATCTTCTGCACGGCGGGATTAGGATTGTCTTAAGCTGGGATTCGAGTTTAGGAGGCAAGCAATTCGATAGATAGATCGAGTATCAATCTATTTCATTGCATTTGGGGGCAGCGCAACTGAGATGGCGACTATAAGTTCACTCCTAGCTCTATGCCACGCAGACTGACTTGCAACCGACTCCGCGCCTGCATGCCTAATCAACTTCAAAATATCTTCCAAACCTCTCCTATACTTTCGTTGCTGTCTCCCTCCTCTCCTTCCTTTTCCTCTTCTCCCGAATCTTTTCTTCATTCTCCCTAATCTTCTCTTTATTCTTCTCCCTAATCTTCTCTTCATTCTTCTCCCGAATCTTCGCTTCATTCTTTTACCTAATCTTCTCTTTATTCTTCCCACTAATCTTCTCTTCTTTCTTCTTCCTAATCTTCTCTTCATTCTTCTCCCAAATCTTTGTCGAAAAGTTACGCTTTTATTCGAGCGTAATTTAGTTGTCAAACAAGTTATATGGAATTTTAATGACTTTCTTTGAGAAGAAATCTGAACTAAGGTATGTCTCGTTGGTAAATATCGTTTTTGCCAAAATCGAAGTACACTTTCCTATCCCGATCAAGTGCTTTTTTAGTCTTCTCTCTGTGGCTGATGTCAGTGTACATTATTATTATTATCCTTCTATTGCCGGGCTTGTAAATTTTGCGGAACAAATAAACATGATAGCTCGTAATAAACACACTTGACGTCTGTCTGAGAGGCAGAAAAATAGGTGCATCGGCACTAAAAATCCTTGCTTACTTATCATTGAACAGCAACTGCAAACTCGATGGCTTGAATTATAATAATACCTTATTGCACTTATTACACAGAACCGACTGTTTCGTGTAGCAACCGGGGTAGCAACCAAACCAAGCATGCAGACATTAACTGCGTTACAGCATAGATCTGCACTACAAGATACGCAGTTTGTGTTAGCTTTCCAGCCAGACAAAGACAAGGCTAGCTGTTATAGGACCATGATAAGAGCGATGCATGGATCAGGTGCCACGTTCATATAATACCAACCAGACAGGTGCTGCCTATAGAGTGCCGGATTAGCATTTGCGACCGAATTGTAAGTTCTCCTGAGCCGAACAACACTTCCCAAATCGGGGTTGGTCTCGATTTTAACCCTCCAATTCTTATCGGACAAATCCTTCAAGCCTTAGATATATGTTAGCTTTGGCCTGCACATATACTGACAAATTTTAATGACCGCAGCAAGATGCTGGCCATAGCCCCTCAATCCTCCTTTTGCCATTCCCTGCAGTCAAAGGATCGAACAAAGAGCTTACAGGCCTGGCTTTGGCTTCTTCCTATACGGAAGCGGCGGTCTCGGATAAAGATCAGGACCTGCATTCGGCTGAATGAATGGAGCCTGCAGGCCGCTCTCTGACACACGCACTCACTCACTCCCACTCACTCACTCTCCCTTTTGAACATGCCTTTTCAGGATGAAAAGTTATGATTTCGTCTGCGGATGCAGCAGTGAATGGATGAGGTTTGCCATTACTTACAAGTCTTGCCTTTAATGAGGTGGTTAGGATACCAAAACGAAAGCGACCCAGCACAGAGGTTGCGTTGCGGGGAGCCTTTTTCGTAAAAAAAATCGGGCATCCTCGAATCCCACTAAATAAACTGTACGGAGGCTTTAAGACACTCGATGGGAAGGGAGAGGGGGCCACCCACCGTGCGTAAACAATATGAAGTTGAAATCGGGAATTGGAAAGAACTGGGAACTAAATATAGTCTTTCAATATACTTTTTTAATATTTTCTTTTCGGTTTTCAATTAGAAAAGCTTGTCTGTCTGGCCTGTGTCTGTCTGTCTGTCTGTCTGCCTGCCTGCCTGCCTGCCTGCCTGCCTGCCTGTCTGTCTGTCTGTCTGTCTGTCTGTCTATCTGTCTGTCTGCCTGCCTGCCTGCCTGTCTGTCTGTTTGTCTGCCTGTCTGTCTGTCTGTCCTAGTGTCTGTCTGCCTGTCTGTCCTAGTGTCTGTCTGTCTGTCTGTCTTCTTAGCGGCTGACTGTCGGTCTATCTATCCATCCAATGCAATCGTTAGAAAAGCTCTAAGCAAGACTAAAGTATGATGCTGTTTGATAAGTTTATTAAAAAGAGTCTACAGCGCTGCTCACTGCACAGTCGTCGCCCGATTCTATGGGGAATCACAAATATGTAATAAATTTCCGATGTATCAAAGCTCCTAGACCCATCCCCTTATCCAGACATCCATCCAGCCGCACACTGCCCGACAAGGGCTTGGCTTGCTAGAAGCCCCGGGCCAAATACAGAACTGGTCCCCACCCTCCCCCTTTATCTGTGCCGTTAATCTGTGAAAGCCTCTCTCAACTGATTACGTCACTCACAGAATCCTTTATCGCCACAAAGCCTGCACACTGGCGCATCGCATCACAGAGAGGCCCCTGGCAGCCTTGCACCCAGGCCTAACTTGAAACATCGGTTATCATTTCTGTAGAGATTATAGAGCTGACAGGAAGCGACGGAAACTTGAACCCCCGCATATCAAGCACCACCATGTCCCTTGGCCATGTCACTTGTACCATGTTACCATCTACATCTGATTGGGACTTAGCATGGACACGAAAATGAAAATGGCAGTAAAAGTTGCACAGTTCCGGGTGTTTTTAAAAATTCTGACTAAATAAGGCCCTAATTTATTGTAGATAAAATTTTTAGCAAACATCGCAGTATTTTACTACTTAAAAGTAGCAATAAGGCAGTATAGTAGTTCAGCATGAAAGTAAAAACGAAACAATCCGCTCCAGAAACGCTAAAGTTAAGCTACTAAGCTGCTTGAAACGCTACTGCTGGCAAGTAGTATAGTGATTATGTTGGTCAAGTAGTACGATATTTTTTTGAAACTAGGGACTAAACGAGTGTAAACAAAATTAATGTCTCCGCTACCCTCCCTCTGTTCCTTCACTGAGACTCCGCTACCCTCCCTCTGTTCCTTCACTGAGACTCCGCTACCCTCCCTCTGTTCCTTCACTTGGACTCCGCTACCCTCCCTCTGTTCCTTCACTGAGACTCCGCCACCCTCCCTCTGTTCCTTCACTGGGACTCCGCTACCCTCCCTCTATTCTTTCCCTGGGACTCCGCTACCATCCCTCTGTTCCTTCACTGGGACTCCGCTACCCTCCCTCTGTTCCTTGCTTGGAACTCCGCTACCATCCCTCTGTTCCTTGCTTGGAACTCCGCTACCCTCCCTCTGTTCCTTGCTTGGAACTCCGCTACCCTCCCTCTGTTCCTTGCTTGGAACTCCGCTACCCTCCCTCTGTTCCTTGCTTGGAACTCCGCTACCCTCCCTCTGTTCATTACTGGGACTCCGCTACCCTCCCTCTGTTCCTTCACTGGGACTCAGCTACCCTCTCTCTGTTCCTTCACTGGGACTCAGCTACCCTCTCTCTGTTCCTTCACTGGGACTCCGCTTCACTCCTTCTTTCACGTTCACACACCGATAGAATTCAGTCATGATTTCGGAGCCAGTGGCACTACAGACAGACAGGTCTTGTGGATTTACACAAAACAGCATTATCCACTCGTAGCGATGGTGACGGGATATCCGAGTTTAGGTTAGTTTTTCGCTTAGTAGATTATCTAAAGCTACCTGACAAAAATACAAGATTGATGACTGTGCAATGCAAATTTGGTAATCTGATTGGATCTAAAATAGGTAAAAAACAAATTTGAACCCACCATTACCTACAAAATCACGAAAGTTTATCCCTAAAACTTTATTTATGCCAAAAAACAGTTGACATCGCCTTTGTTTGCGTCATCAGTCACCAAGGTCGTTGCCAAGAGAAATATTGTGGTGACCATTTTTTTACGAGAATAACACTGATGGATTCGCGCCAAATTTTAAGTTGACAGATGCGACAAGCTGGCACTGGCTGCCAAGGATGAGCGATAGACATTCTGACCTCTCTGTGTGTTGGCAAGTATTAGTAAGCCCTACTATGATTGACCTTCTAATGTAATCAATGCTATCTTAAATCACACTAAGTAATCATTTAGAGTAATGACCTAAAATAGTCTGCAAGGGTGAAAGATGAGTTAAGGTAAGAAAAGGAGGGGAAATAGATGTACTTGAGGATAATCAGAGAGAGCGAAAGCAGAAAGGGAGAGTGGAGAGGGGAGAGGGGAGAGCGGACAGGGAGACTGGAGGATGGAGAGGGAGTGGAGAGTGAGAGTGAAGGATTGAGATGGAGAGGGGAGAGGGGAGAGTGGAGAGTGAGAGTGAAGGATGGAGAGTGAGAGGGAGAAAGGAGAGTGGAGAGTGAGAGGGAGAGTGGAGAGTGAGAGTGGAGGATGGAGAGGGAGAGGGAGAGAGGAGAGTGAGAATGAAGGATGGAGAGTGAGAGGGAGAGAGGAGAGTGGAGAGTGAGGGAGAGTGGAGAGTGAGAGTGGAGGATGGAGAGGGAGAGGGGAGAGAGGAGAGTAGATAGTGAGAGGGAGAGAGGAGAGTGGAGAGTGAGGGAGAGTGGAGAGTGAGAGTGGAGGATGGAGAGGGAGAGGGGAGAGAGGAGAGTAGAGAGTGAGAGGGAGAGTGGAGAGTGAGAGTGGAGGATGGAGAGGGAGAGGTGAGAGAGGAGAGTGAGAGTGAAGGATTGAGATGGAGAGGGGAGAGGGGAGAGTGGAGAGTGAGAGTGAAGGATGGAGAGTGAGAGGGAGAGAGGAGAGTGGAGAGTGAGAGTGGAGGATGGAGAGGGAGAGGGGAGTGAGAATGAAGGATGGAGAGGGAGAGGGGAGAGGGGAGAGTGAGGGGTGGAGAGGGAGAGGGAAACAGGGGAGAGTGAGGGATGGAGAGGTGAGGGTGGAGAGGGTGAGTGGAGAGAAGAGAGGAGAGAAGAGAATGAATGTAGATAGTGAGCAGAGGTAGAGTGAAGATAGAAAGTAGAAGAGACGAGAAAAATGAGTTAGAGTAGAGGTAAAGTGGAGGAGAGGTAGTCTACATTAAGAAGGCTAAACTATAGGTTACCAAAAAATTCATGAACCCGTCCAAAAATATAAAGATGATTTACATGCACTGAGGTCATCAGGGGGCTGTCTTTTATCAATGACGAAGAAAAATTAAGAACGGATCAACTGCTTGAAGAGATAGAGGATAAAGTAGGACTTTTTGTTTTGATATTGCTTTTAGCTAGAGTCAGAGCGAGAGTCAGACTGAGTGCCTGTGTCAATGTCAAGCATTCGAGTATGTACGAGTAAATGAGGGATCCCTCAATTAGATTCCCATGCTGCTTTTTTAGCATTGTTTTTATAGCCAGTTGATCTTAAATACGAAGTAGCGACAGACAACACAACAGACCAGTGCGTCACCACATCTACAGAGCCTCGATCAGTCAGCACATGCCATCTATACAGATATGATATTCGGGAACCTTCGATTAAAAACCGTGAAATGCGTTATCCGCGCAAATGGTCGTGTATGCGGACTCTGCATGGCATCCACGTGCTTCACTGATGGTATTATTACTGCTGCATGCTGCAGGAACTGTTCTAGAAAATCTTGAAACCCCATTTGCGCTGTGCGGCATGCCCCCCTCACTCTCTCAGGACGCAAACATTTTGGATAAACGAAAGTGACAAGCGTTGCTTTTGCTGCTGCTGTTGCTGCTTCTCCGAGACGGGAACGGGGAGCGCTCAAGCGTGCTTTTTTGCAACAGGTCTGTCCGTCTGTCAACCATGCAAGGCTGCGCAGCATAAGTTACCTCCCTCCTCTCACGCTTGCTTGGTCATTTTGCATATTGTTAAACGATATTGCTTTTTAGCCTAACCGAATTATTAGTTAAGTAATGGCATTAGGTAGACCGTTGGATTCCACAGACAGACAGACAGACAGACAGACAGGCAGACAGACAGACAGACAGGCAGGCAGACAGACAGGCAGGCAGACAGACAGGCAGACAGACAGACAGACAGACAGACAGACAGGCAGACAGACAGGCAGACAGGCAGACAGGCAGACAGACAGACAGACAGACAGACAGACAGACAGACAGACAGGCAGACAGACAGACAGACAGACAGACAGACAGACAGACAGACAGACAGACAGACAGACAGACAGACAGACAGACAGACAGACAGACACAGACAGACAGACAGACACTTAAGACAGACAGACAGACAGACAGACAGACAGAAAGACACTAAGACAGACAGAAAGACACTAAGACAGACAGACAGACAGACAGACAGACAGACAGACAGACAGACAGACAGACAGACAGACAGGCAGACAGACAGACAGGCAGACAGACAGACAGACAGACAGACAGACAGACAGACAGACAGACAGACAGGCAGACAGACAGACAGACAGACAGACAGACAGACAGACAGACAGACAGACAGACAGACAGACAGACAGACAGACAGACAGACAGACAGGCAGACAGACAGACAGACAGACAGACAGACAGACAGACAGACAGACAGACAGACAGACAGACAGACAGACAGACAGACAGACAGACAGACAGACAGACAGGCAGGCAGGCAGACAGACAGACAGACAGACAGACAGCAGACACACAGACAGTATAAGCTTATTCCAATCCCACGTGCCACCCAAAATGTAGGGTTAGGAGGACACCTTGAAAAATCATTGCTCTGTAAAAAGAAACGGTGCAATTCCCGCGTATCAAGTTTCATAATTGTCTTTCAATGTTCAACAAGTCTGTCAATTCAAAGTGGTAATTATTAAATTATTTAACATTTCATGGCTGCTCTTAGCTCAGTATTTGCGTGTTAAGTAAGCACCTCGAGCCAACGCCTCAACTTTGAGTTTCGAATAGTTCGATCAAGGGGTGTGTATAATTATAGGCCTGTATAGAAGCCAGGGCTTTCTTCTTAACCTTCTTCAGTTGCATCGCATAGTTACTATTTTAGACTATATGGGGGATATCTGAGATGCACGATATTATCAGTGGCCGCCCTAGAGCAGACTACTGGCTTTACATATTCATAGCTTTTACATGTCATTTCTAAATCTACTTGACTACCCTGCATACTTATATATTTCATATTTAGATCTGCATTGCATTGTGCGATATACGATCATCATGGTGATAATGGCGATCGGATATGGCGATCGGATTTAATTTATACGGGTTGACATCACTGGAAACTAGGCAATGACAACTGGCAAGACTCGCGTACATCATGAAGTATAAGATCCTTCTGAGGGAGCCTCTTCTATTGTTGTTACCATTTCAGACTTCAGTCATGCCACTCATTGGATCATGGCATAGATTGCTTTTCGGTGAAAATGACAGATTATGATATAGACTGCCAGAGGTTGGCGCCCCCCCCCCCGACCTGACTGTCAGAGGTTGGCGCCCCCCGACCTGACTGCCAGAGGGCAGAGGTTGGCGTTCCATGACCTGACTGCCAGAGGTTGGCGCCCCCCGACCTGACTGCCAGAGGTTGGCGCCCCCCGACCTGACTGCCAGAGGTTGGCGCTCCCCGACCTGACTGCCAGAGGTTGGCGCCCCCCGACCTGACTGCCAGAGGTTGGCGCCCCCCGACCTGACTGCCAGAGGTTGGCGCCCCTCCGACCTGACTGCCAGAGGTTGGCGCCCCTCCGACCTGACTGTTAGAGACTGGCGCCCCCTGACCTGACTGTTAGAGACTGGCGCCCCCTGACCTGACTGTTAGACTGGCGCCCCCTGACCTGACTGTTAGAGACTGGCGCCCCCTGACCTGACTGTTAGAGACTGGCGCCCCCTGACCTCACTGTTAGAGACTGGCGCCCCCTGACCTCACTGTTAGAGACTGGTGCCCCCTGACCTGACTGCCAGAAGTTGGCGCCCCCTGACCTGACTGTTCGAGACTGGCGCCCCCTGACCTGACTGTTAGAGACTGGCGCCCCCTGACCTCACTGATAGAGACTGGCGCCCCCTGACCTGACTGTTCGAGACTGGCGCCCCCTGACCTGACTGTTAGAGACTGGCGCCCCCTGACCGGACACTCAGATTGGCGCCTCTCTGACCTGACACTCAGATTGGCGCCTCTCTGACCTGACACTCAGATTGGCGCCTCTCTGACCTGACACTCAGATTGGCGCCTCTCTGACCTGACACTCAGATTGGCGCCTCTCTGACCTGACCCTCAGATTGGCGCCTCTCTGACCTGACACTCAGATTGGCGCCTCTCCGGCCTGACACTCAGATTGGCGCCCCCACATCTAAGATTGGCGCCCCAAACCTAAGATTGGCGCCCCACACCTAAGATTGGCGCCCCCACACCTAAGATTGGCGCCCCCACACCTAAGATTGGCGCCCCCACACCTAAGATTGGCGCCCCCACACCTAAGATTGGCGCCCCGCCCCCACACGGCCACACCTAAGATTGGCGCCCCACACCTAAGATTGGCGCCCCCACCCACACCTAAGATTGGCGCCCCACACCTAAGATTGGCGCCCCCACCCACACCTAAGATTGGCGCCCCACCCACACCTAAGATTGGCGCCCCACCCACACCTAAGATTGGCGCCCCCACACCTAAAATTGGCGCCCCGCCCACACACCTAAGATTGGTGCCCCCACCCACACCTAAGATTGGCGCCCCCACTCACACCTAAGATTGGCGCCCCCACACCTAAAATTGGCGCCCCGCCCACACACCTAAGATTGGCGCCCTCACACAGAAAATGGCTCCCCGTGACACGTACACGTGACACGCATGTCAGCATGTAAATCTAAAGAAACTCAACCGTTAAACTGACCCCTAAAAAGTGTTCTACATAGTAGTGAAAGTGAATTAACTAAATAAGCGCTTTCAAGGCCAAACACTAACAAGCATTACTATTGGCGTCTCGCAAACAATTATCAATTCAATTAACTAAATTAGATAAGAACTTCAAATTAAAAGTTACAAACTCACCCAGATGACTGCTGCTAGACTGTCTAGCTCCGGTATCAATAACAGAGTCAGTTGGTGGCTTGGCAGCTTCAGCCACAGCAATATTGTGCAGATGAATAGTCAATGCAAGCAGCAATAGAATAAGAATGTCTCTTCTCGATTGAACTGAATCCATCCGTTCAGCTCGGATTTCGGAAATTAGCTCCGGATGGATTAGGCAGTTTAGGCAGCTTCTTCTTACTTCTGTGTATTTCGCTCGTCGCAAGTGGCGACACGCAGACAGAAATCCACCGCTTGTTTCGTGTAAATTTGTTGTCTTTTTTGTAAAAAGTAAAATTTCGCCGCCTTGAACGGAACTTGGGCCTTCTCCGGTTGTTTTATTATTATTTAGTCCGCCTGGCCTTCCTTCCTTCCTTACAAACCAACCCCCTTAGTCTAGCTTTTATTAGCCTGTCGCTATTGGCTCGGCTCACGCCTCCACCCCACACCCCCTAATTTTAATAGACCCCGGCCCCAAACCCCTACCACCGCACGACCCCATAGCCTGGGGCCTTCCTTTCTTGTAGAATGTTAAGGTTGGGCAGGCTCCAATTGGGACACTGGCAATTGTTTTGGCCGCAACCACAACTAGAATTAAAACAAAGTTAAATTTCGATAAGATTATATTATAGTGGCATTAACATTTTAATTTGTATAATTATTACTCGTGTCGCTGGCTCAGCCTAGCTGCACCTATATAATAAGTACAACGGATTATTATTAGTAAAATGTCCAACTTTAAATTTCGCACTGCACTATTAGTACTACACAAAATAAAAATATAAAATCCCCAGCTTGATAATTTTGACAAGTAAACAGCGGCACAACTTTAGGTCGGCAAACTTAAAACCTGACCTCACCCAGCCTCAGGGGCTAGCACATGACTGCGGGAAGGAGAGGAGATGGAATAGAGGAGAGAGGAGAGGAGAAGAGAGAGGTGATTATTGCGAATGGTTGAGAAGAGATATAAACCTTGAGCTTGGATTGAAAATGGTGAAGTTTCCCTTGATTCACATAAATTAGTCGGTCAATTGGATTAGATATAAACACATGCAACATCAGAAAAGTCTTTTGATGTTGTTGATTTTCTTGCATAGTAACACGTCCAACAACACAACACCTAGCAGCATAGCAACTGCTGATGGACAAGAAAAAAACTTTCCATTTTTAGCTTGCACGTGCTTCCGACCTTAAATTGGGACGAAAGCATAGCAAGAATCCAGAAGCTTTTTTAACCAAACGATACAGTTGTTATAACCATTGAATATCGATAATGCTTGACACGGAAGAAACTATAATCTTCCTATTTATTTCTCTTCTCATCTTTCTCCATTATCCCTTGACTGTATCAAGTTGTTGAATCCAAGAATCCCCTTCGTTACAATAACACGAGTTAACGGACAGGCTGCACATGTAGGGGAAAGGCCAGAGGGGCAAGAGCTCCATCAAGTTATAAGCTGACCCAATTCCGTGACGATAATGAAGCAACTCGTCAGCTGATTTTGCTTCAACTTTCACACTTCATCACTTGCGGCCGCGGGTATCCACGCATGTTATATGGGACAATTCCAACAATTCCTCAAATTATTCAAAATCCATTCTTACACTCCCCACACCTCTCAAATCCATTCGATTACATTCCTCACACTTCTCAAAATCCATTCGATTAGATTCCTCACACTTCTCAAAATCCATTCGATTACATTCCTCACACTTCTCAGAATCCATTCGATTACATTCCTCACACTTCTCAAAATCCATTCGATTACATTCCTCACACTTCTCAAAATCCATTCGATTACATTCCTCACACTTCTCAAAATCTATTCGATTACATTCCTCACACTTCTCAAAATCTATTCGATTACATTCCTCACACCTCTAAAAATCCCCAATTCTTACCTTCCTGAAATTACTCAAAATTCATTCTTATACGTTTTATGCTTCAATGCGTTACATGATGCGTACATTATTATGGAGGTTCTTGACCAACCAAAATTTTAAAAGCGAAGCACCGCTCCGTTTCTCTAACTAAACCAACTTTGTAGTGCACGCCAGCCATGTCAAGTCAAAGTCAAAAGTGGATCGGAGTCAGCCAGTCTGCGGGGGACAAAACCCAGCATGTATATCGATACACAGTTGTGGAATGCCAATTGCAATGACCATCTGTTATATTAGCTAGCGGAGTTTGTTGGAATGCAGCTTTTAGCGACCATTGTAACCGACCTCGCCTTCTAGACCCCCAACCCCCAACCAATTTTCCTCTGGCTGCTTGCTGTTGTCCCCTCTTTCGAATTCTCCGCAGCCTCTTTTCCCATGGGATGGTTCTGCGATAGCCGCAGTCGAGGCCCCCCCCCCCCGAAGAACGCTCACTTGCATATTCCATGGGAGGAGGGCGGGGGTTCACTTTCCAGTCCAAGAGGGTGGGGCGGTTGGGAGAGGAAAACACACTTTTGCGCTTTGGGAAGCTGTAGCATCAAATTAGCGGATAAATCTATCAATTCTTTGCTGTTTTTTTCCACTCTCCTGCAACCATCCCGGTGAGCGTCAACGGCCTCCCTTTCAGCTCCCTGTAGCTAAGAGAGAAGTGAGGTTAAAACCACGATGGCTACGACGGAATCCCAAAACAGCAAAAGCTCCAATTAGAAATTTCCACTTCAAGCGGGCTAATAGTTAGCTACTAAAATGAGTTCCAGAACTTTAAATTCTTTTTTTGGCTTGTCGTTGAAACAACAACGAAACAATTATGCCCTTAGGCAAGCAGCTGATTTTCACAAATCAAATTGAGCAACCAAAAAATGGCTAAAATAAACTTATTCGAAAAAACGTCATCATTGTTCCTAATCCTGAGCATAATAATTTACATTATGTCCCAATATGAATCATGTCTGCCAGACCCACATCATAGTCTGACAGTCTATTCTAGTAGTCATGTTTTAAACCTCCAAATGCGGGTGGGGTCACCCTCCGAAGTCTATATGTATAAGCTCTCTCTATTTGAAAGCCAAAACAATAAATTACACGTTATGTATTATAGAAATTCTGCCGTGTTCTGCCAGACAGGGCTCCCGGCCCGTTAGACTCAACTTCACCTGCAATAGTCGGTGTTCAATCCTACATAATAAAACATCAACCATTCGTTCAACCCACTCACACTTGACCCACAAAGGTCGGGCCGTTTTGGGAGTTGGAACGTTGAAAAAAAACGAACAAGACATCTAACAGTGTATATAGTTCCTCCTATACGACAGTCAATAATATTGTCCTGCATCAAGCCAGAACTGAGATCGGAATCGCGACACGACCACGCGACCACTTGCGCAATATTTATCCCTCTCTGTCTTGTGTATGCATAAACCTAAGCATCTGTAGGAATCCGTCACTCGGTTGCTTTTTTGCGTTATTATAGATCGATCAACTTTTTTATGACAGGCCTCTTTGGTTGGTTGTGCCGCGCTGCTTATAGAGGACCCTGCATGCAGCCTCTCGGATTCTGTCTCCCCTATGCCACCCATGTGCAGCATAGTGCTGCCGTGTTGCGCAACCGTATTGTTAACTAAATTGAAGTTAAATGAAGAGCCTTACAAAGACCTACAAAGCAATTTGATTTGCTTTGACCAAGGTTGAGTCACGGGGGCAGTTGTAGCTCAGCGGTAAATGCGTCTGACTCTTGCGCCTCGATCCGTGGTTCGATTCCATGCGTCGCCTCATTCATTTGGTGCTTCTATGCACGAAAATTGGCAACGAAAGTAGGTTGTCGTGCAATTCACACACCCATGGGGCCGATCCACAAGATACAGAGACATGCCTGACGAATAGAAAGTCAAGGGCCACTTACACCCTGCGTGAGCGTGTGCATGACTGCGTGCCTGGGTATGCAAGCAAATGTCCTCTTTCGTAGAGGATTTCTCAGCATCACCATAGACGAGCTCATAGAAAACTCTCTATGGAAACTTTGCTTGCTTGCAGGTCTATGCTTGCATTTCTGTTAAATATTCTTTGAGAAGTGCAGTGCGAATCTGTGAGATGAAACCAGACTCCAGTGAGTGCTACACATCGTTTTGCGAGTACCTTTAGTTGTCGGGCATACATACCATCTACCGTGAAATAGTTTTGTCATCAAGAACAGGCTCATGTCACGTGTGATGAATGCTAGCAGATTGGCAAGCTGAATCGATCAGGCAAGCAACGGTGCCTTTTCTTTTTGGCAGCATTTCTGCAACCATCCATGCAATCCATTCACTTTAATTTTCATTTGAACCCTGAGATATTATTGTCAGCTGCTGTTTACAGAGCGTGGATTCAATGGCTGATTGAATTCGCTGAATGCACGATTCAACAATCGCTTTTTTGTTTTGATCAGCAGCCCTCGCGGCTCCATTGAGATGACAGGCAAATGGGATTAACTATGAAAATTTCTCATTTTAAAAAATGAAAAGCGTCATTGAGCATCGAAGCTATTCGAGATTGCGTCTTTGTTGTTGTTGTTGAGACTGGAATCATTTCCATGCGGGAGCCCGTGCATTCTGGGTTGGATGACACTGAGCAGGGGCAACGATCCTGCAGAGCTGCGCGACGCGAACTGAAAGCTCTCATCACCTCTCCCATATCCCTCTCTCTTTGCTGGCGTCTCCTCCTCAAAAATGGGATACTTTTTGTATAGCTTAGGATTGTCTTTGTCCTTTTCAGGCAGAAGCGACTCATGAAATCAGAGCAGTACAACATACACATCGTTTGTTTCTTCTGTGGAAAAACTGGGTGTTTAAAATACGGTAATTTTAAACCACATTCCTGCTTGATTCAAAATATTCGTGTCATCTGTCTTAGGGGGGGGGGGGTTGTCATTTAGATTTTGGCGAGTCAACATGCATTCTTTGATTCTGTTGTCATTGAACCAATTGAAGATTGAATTGTTTTCATAACATATTCAAATATTTGATCTTAGATTTGCAGCTGCAAGCGGCATAAAAAGCATGACGAGTCTTAGAGACCTCTTCGATATTCCTCAAGGTGGCGCGCTTTCTCGCAAAAACTTCAAACTAACACCGCAGATAATACTTGCACCAGACAGATATTCAAGACATACAGCCGTTATGATCATTATGTGGCCAAGTTGTGCATGACAATTGTGTAGCTAAGCTATCTATGAGCATTGTTTAGTTAAGCTATCGATGACCATTGTGTGGCTAAGCTGTATTAAAAGGGAAGCTGAGGTGTTTAGTGACTGGTTATGGAAGTTAGGATCGTAGATACAAAAGTAAAGAATCGAGTCTAACGGTGGTTGTCGATTTTTTAGGGCCCAGCATGTCCCCTCCCGGAGGAAGGTCATTGTCGCAGTATTAAAATTATTAGAAACCTTTCTTAACGCATTGAAACCAGATGTGAAATTTGCAGATCAGAAAATAATTTAGGGCGCAAAGTGATCAGGAGCGGTCCGGTTCCTGCTACTTCTTCGTGGGAACATAGTCTCTTCTAGGTCTGAAGGCTGATCCTCATCAGCGGCAGGCTCCTCCCTGGTGACCGGGATGTGGTTGACCGCTTCATCTTCCGACTCAACTCCAAACGATTGGGAGGCTGACGCTGTAGATAACGATTTATGGCGATTTATGAAGATTTATGGAAGTCGTCTTCCAAAAATTATTTCAGCGGGCAGCCTCCTCTGGACTAAATGGCTGAATTCCATATGCGTTGGATTCTTTTCTTGCAACGTCCGTTTCAAGATTTTGTTAAATATTTTGTGGTGAATCAGATTTCCCTGTGCCCTTTGGCCCCTTCTGCTAAAAATACTTCGACCTGCTAATAAAGCAAATGTTATTTGTCCTAATTTAGGCAAACTTTGAATTTACCAGTAATTATGCGAGTCGACTATAGGAACCAATTCAGTTTAATTGAAACAGAAAGTTACATTGCGTCTCCCTGTGTGGGCTGCTGCGGTGGCCATGGTCTGTCTAAAATTCTGTAATTTTAATTCTAAATTCGACACAATTTTTCTTGCTGCGAGGCTTAAAGAAGCGGCTAAAATTCGATACAAATCCCATTGAAAGGGCGGAACGCTGCTTGATAATAAAATGTAAGTGAGCGATGCCAGGCCTACAAGACGCAAACAAGAGGTAAATAATAAGTTTACTATTAATTTTGGTTTTTGGGCAAATGCTCTGTATAATAAATTCATTTTTAGCAGAAACTGCTTCTTTACAAGTTATTCATTCTAGCTTTGAACATGAACAGCTACAGTATTTATCTTCTATTCGCGCTGATCCCTTACTCATCCATTCACCCGTCTATCCACTTAGCTCCACATCTATCCATCCAGCTCCACATCTATCCATCCAGCTCCACATCTATCCATCCAGCTCCACATCTATCCATCCAGCTCCACATCTATCCATCCAGCTCCACATCTATCCATCCAGCTCCACATCTATCCATCCAGCTCCACATCTATCCATCCAGCTCCACATCTATCCATCCAGCTCCACATCTATCCATCCAGCTCCACATCTATCCATCCAGCTCCACATCTATCCATCCAGCTCCACATCTATCCATCCAGCTCCACATCTATCCATCCAGCTCCACATCTATCCATCCAGCTCCACATCTATCCATCCAGCTCCTCATCTATCCATCCAGCTCCACATCTATCCATCCAGCTCCACATCTATCCATCCATCTCCTCATCTATCCATCCAGCTCCACATCTATCCATCCAGCTCCACATCTATCCATCCAGCTCCACATCTATCCATCCAGCTCCACATCTATCCATCCAGCTCCACATCTATCCATCCAGCTCCACATCTATCCATCCAGCTCCTCATCTATCCATCCAGCTCCACATCTATCCATCCAGCTCCACATCTATCCATCCATCTCCTCATCTATCCATCCAGCTCCACATCTATCCATCCAGCTCCACATCTATCCATCCAGCTCCACATCTATCCATCCAGCTCCACATCTATCCATCCAGCTCCACATCTATCCATCCAGCTCCACATCTATCCATTCAGCTCCACATCTATCCATCCAGCTCCAAATCTATCCATCCAGCTCCAAATCTATCCATCCAGCTCCAAATCTATCCATCCAGCTCCAAATCTATCCATCCAGCTCCAAATATATCCATCCAGATCCACATCTATCCATCCAGCTCCACATCTATCCATCCAGCTCCAAATATATCCATCCAGATCCACATCTATCCATCCAGCTCCACATCTATCCATCCAGCTCCACATCTATCCATCCAGCTCCAAATCTATCCATCCAGCTCCACATCTATCCATCCAGCTCCAAATCTATCCATATAGCTCCACATCTATCCATCCAGATCCAAACATATCCATCCAGCTCCACATCTATCCATCCAGCTCCAAATATATCCATCCAGATCCACATCTATCCATCCAGATCCAAATCTATCCATCCAGCTCCACATCTATCCATTCAGCCCCACATCTATCCATCCAGCTCCACATCTATCCATCCAGCTCCACATCTATCCATCCATTTCCTTATCGATCCATTTACCTCTTCATCCATTCAGTTTTAAATCTATCCATCCATCTCATATTGATTCATTTTTATCTATCCACCCCTCCTCATCTATCCATCATCATTTTTCTGCCTACTCTCCTCTAATCTATCTCTCCTATTCTCTACATTATACTGACGATTCCGCAGTTAATTTTCAATCCTATAGCAGTCAGAGCGCATTCATAGACAGATGACGGCACAGAACAAACCGGTCTGACCAACTCAAGTCTGTAGGGGACTTAAAAGCCTTCCTTTTATAGCAATGCTTATATAGCAATGCTCAATATGAATAAAGATAAAGAATAGAAAAATGGAGCGATACACACAAGAAGACCCATTAAGACTTCTGTATGCATGCGAGACTTGATCGTAATCTCAACTCTTGACATTAACAATTTCGAAGATCTCTATTCTCTCTGCTTGTCACACGGGCACATTCTCAACAACCCCCCGCGCGAGCTTCTTTTACTCAAAGTAGCAACAAATCCCTATGCTTCTGCTCAAATACGAAGCCAGTAGGCAGGCAAGCCAACTGCTAGATCTGTATCAGCCCTACAGTAATAGGAAGCCTATTACTAGCTTTAGACTAGAAGACTTGGTAGACAGACAACCGTCTGTGGACTTATATAGAGGCTGGAAGAGGCCACAGGCCCACCCAAGGCGAAGCACCTGTGTGCATCTATACATTTTATACAAAGCTTTTGTTGCTTCGCCTACTGCCTTTCTTATTGTCTGTTGATGCAGGTTGAGTAAAGATGACTATCAGTCTGTTGAGGTTTTTATTTTTACCTACCAGCTGATATAGAATTTTTCTATAACATAGAGCTGTAGGTTTTAGTAAATTGCAACCCCTGCGGGTTTGGCTTGGCAATAATCTCAGATCCTTACTAAATACCATTGTGAATCGAAAGCTTGACCTTTCAACTCTCAATTCGATTAGCACATTTGCGCGGATCGAGCTTGAGTCGGGAAATTTTAAAGGCTACAATGGACTCAGTCTGACATGGAAGCTGTGTTGATTAATCGAAAATCCGGGTGTTTGTTATTCACACCTTGTCAATTCTATTGAATATTGTTGTATTGGCCATGCAATTTCGCATGTTATAAAGGTCATGCAACCAATACGCGCTAATTGTTAGGCGAACAAGCCATCAGTTTGTAAATAGGTTTTGTTAATCACGCCGCCTCGTTATGTAAGCAAGCACGGTGTAGTTCACCTGAGACATGCAACAGGTGATGGCAAATGTGCGAATTTCCTAATTCCTTATACCTCGGCAAGCCTCTGTCAACAAACACTGAGTTACAATAGATACGCTCGTAAGTCTAGTGTAGAATACATTTAGTACTACTGAAAAGTAATACATATCTCACATCGATCGTAGGGAGAGGTCGCAATGCAGGCTGATGATGGAAAGCGCGCATTCTGGTAGGGCGACACCCAACTTGTATAATTCTTTTTAGAGTTAGGGGCGTCGCTACCGGGGGGGACTGGCAGGACATGTCCCCCCCAGAAAAAGATATGGAAGACATGTCAATGCTTTGTGTCATCCACCCCCACCTTGTGACCCGTTATGGAAATCAATGATTTTGCTGAAGGGCGGCCAAACATAGCGCCTGCAGGGCCAAAATGAGTGTCTGCGACGTCAAAAAATGAGTGCATGCGGTGCTAAAATGAGTGCATGCGGTGCTAAAATGAGTGCCTGCAGCGCCAAAATGAGTGTCTGCGGCGCCAAAATGAGTGTCTGCGGCGCCAAAATGAGTGTCTGCGGCGCCAAAATGAGTGCATGCGGTGCTAAAATGAGTGCCTGCGGTGTTAAAATGAGTGCCTGCAGCGCCAAAATGAGTGCCTGTGGTGCAAAAATGATCGTGCTGCAAACACAGATGACGGCATTTTAGTGCTTTTAGTTGCAGCGCCAGCAGCGGTTTTAGTCTTGGGATTGCGGCGGACTCGCAATTTCGATCAGAGACGCCAAAGTACTAGCGCTAAAAGGGCTGAATACTACGAGTAAAACAGGGGTTGGCAAACTCCGGCCTGAGGGCCAAATGTGGCCCGCAAAGCCTCTCTATCCGGCCCTTGGGTCCTTTGAATCTTCACAATAGCCCGCTCGATGTTTGTGTCTCTTCTCAGCTCTCTTCCCTCACCTCTCTCTTCTCATATTCTACTGTCGTCTCCTCTCGTCTCCTCTCCTCTCCTCTCCTCTCCTCTCCTCTCACCTCACCTCACCTCTCTCCTCTCCTCTCATCTCCCGTTTCCTCTCCATTCTCTTCTCCCTTCCCTTCTCTCCTCTCCTATTTTATCTCTCTTCTCGTCTACTCTCTTCTCCTTTATTCCTTCAACTCTCCTTTCTCCTACGCTCGTATATTTCTCTTCTCTATTCTCTATCCTCTCTCCCTAAAGCCCGCCTGGGCGCGCGTTTCGCTTGGGGGGGGGGGCAGCGAAGCGGACCCAGAAGGGCAGTCATGCGAGCTGTTATTCTCAATCTGGTCCTTGAGGTAAAAAGTTTGCTGACCCCTGCACTAAAAGCACTAGGCTTAGGCACATTAGATAAAAACTTTAGTGGAATGGAATTGAGAACAACATGAACTAGAACTATTATATCAGTCTGGTACCCTTAGCTTCCAAGACTCAGAACTTGTGCGAAACTTGTGCATTCTTAGAGTTCAACTTTAAAAGATAAAAGTTTAAAGCGTTAGACGTTTCTCAAAGGTAACTTAAATCGAAATAAATATTGTAAAGTAAAATCTAAGCTATGTATTTTTTAATTTGGCTTTAAGTCTGCTTATAATTTTGTTTAAGTAATCTAATGGTTCACACAAAAATTTAACATAGAGAATCACTTCAATCTTTTTTATTCAGGTCTTCTGCTGCAAACAAACAAGCTGGGTTAGCTGGCTGGCGTTTTACCTTTCAGTTAGATTTTTATAGTGTTTTTACTGCTGTAGTTGAATTTTTGGGCATTGCTTTTTAATATTTATTTGACAAATTAATATCATTTCAGTCTTGATAGTCTTGCATCATATTTTGAAGCGACGCGACCGTCAGCATGACAGTTGAAGATGATTTGAGGTGTGAACTGGCATCGACAAAGGAAGAAAATACAAGGTTACAGAATGAACTCGATAGTGCAGTGAATGAAAAAATACAGGCTGCTCAACATGGCCTCGCACTTTTAGAAGAAATTGGACACCTCAAACAGTCCTTAGCAGAGACAGAAAATCATGCTGATATTTTAAAACAAGAGCTAGAGCTGGCAAGGGAGGTATGTTAATTTTTTACCTGTATTAGATATGTCTATACTTTTTTATAACCTACCACTTCTTGTTTTTTTTAAATCAGCTATGTGGCTTATGCTAGTAGTCGTAGTCCTAATCATTGTAAACAGTCATTAAGCCAAAGACAAGGTCAAAACTCAATCAATGATAATAATTAATGTTATTATTAGGATTATTAGGATTTATATTAAATCCTTAGTTCTAGTATATCTAGCTCGTAGGGTCTATCCAGTTTCAAGGCTTCTGGCTTTATCATATTAGTTTTAGGTACAATATATATATTTATAAGATATAATAAGTTTTAATAACTAATAGATTTTTTTATATTGTCTTATATACATTAATACTAATATACAATAATACTTATTAATATTAGGTTTAGTTTAGCCATTAGAATAAAATTTTATTTAGCTTTTAAATAATGAATTAAATATAAAAAAAATAAATTAAGAATTAGTTAAGCATCTTTAAATTAAATATTTTAATAAATGATCTATTATGATTATATATAATTTTATTTAAAAAATAATACTGGCTATCTAGTTTAAAGATCTAGAACAATAAATTTGAAGTGGTATTAATTTAGTTTATTAATATCAGTTGTTAGTAATCTTAGTAGCTTTTTAATTTTTTTCAAGCTGAATAGAAATTGAATAAATCTAATTTAAAATATAAAGATTCATCAACTTTTTTATCAATTCTATACTATTTATATTTAGTGTTTAGATTAAGAAGTAATTAACTGGTATTTTTTCCAGTAGTATGACTAATCTAATATAATATTTATAGACTAGCTATTTCAAGCAATAGAATCATAGTACTATTTGGATAGACTTTGATATCCTAGATCTAAATTTAAGATGTCAAACTGAAAACTAGGATACTAGTTGGAATTAATCAAACAATTAAACAATTAAACAATACTTTGCCAATTTTATTGCTAAGCCTGACTTATAGAAGTTGCAGAAGTCTATAGATTTCATTTTTATAGATGATACAATTTGATAATATAAAAAATTCTTGAAATCCCACAAATCTCAATAGTTATAAAATTATTGATAAATCCAAAATCCAAAATAGAAACTATAAAAAATGAAAATTTAAGATGCCATAACGAAATTTGATGTGTCATGACACACACTATGATACAAGAAGCCCAAATCTATAGGATTTTTGGACTTTGAGATCAGGATCAAATCCTATCTTCAATAACTGACCCCAAACTCTTCAATCTACCAATTCCAAGGCTCTGCAACAGCGCAAGCTGCACCAGAAGCGGCAGGCCCAAGAAGGCCAAGCAGACGAGGACACGCTGATCAGCGAGTCAGCCAGCCGCGAGCAGGGCCTTCAGGCGGCCATCAGCGAGCTGGAGTCGGAGCTGAAGTCGCGCACAATCCAGCTGGAGCGGAAGCAGGCAGACGTGGACCGGCTCACCGAGGAGGCGGCCAGCCTAACTGAGTCAATCCGACGCCTCGAAGCCGATAAGAAACTGCTGCGCGACGAGTTGAAAGAGACCAAAGCTAGAGAGACTCGCTGTCAGGCTGACTACTCGGAGCTCGAAGAAGACAACATTGGACTGCAGAAGCAGCTGCAGGAGGCCAAGCGAATGCTGGTGGATTATCACCTGATGCAGCACGACTGCAAGCGCCTAGCGGAGGAGACTGAGATTCTAGCCAGCCAGCTAGAGGAGGCTGGAAAACTGCGCTCCATCTCCGAGCGAAATCTAGCTGAGGCGCTGGAGTCTCTGCAGATGGAACGGGAGGCCAAGCACTCTCTGCGGAGGGAGCTGGACACCCGGCTGAACACCGACAGCCTGATGCAGCTGAGCAACTTGTCGCGGAATCTGGAATCGTCTTTCAATTCGGCCACTGCAGTTGTTGCCGCCGCGACTGGGGCTAAACAGGTGGGTTGGATTCACCTGCGGCTGTTTGTTATTCAAAACTGTGGCGAATTCGTTTATTAATTTTGATTACTGATGAATAAGTTTAGCGGCTTGTGTAATTATTAAACTGGCTGATTCGTGTGTTTCATTCTTTGAGGCTTGACTGTTCACAAGTCTGGCTGATGCATTTCTACTGCATCCATCCATCCATCCATCCATCCATCTATCCATCCATCCATCCATCCATCCATCCATTCATCCATCCATCCATTCATCCATCCACCCATCCATCCATCCATCCATCCACCCATCCATCCATCCATCCATTCATCCACCCATCCATCCATCCATCCATCCATCCATTCATCCATCCATCCATCCATCCACCCATCCATCCATCCATCCATCCATTCATCCACTCATCCATCCATCCATCCATCCATCCATCCATCCATCCATTCATCCATCCATCCATTCATCCATCCACCCATCCATCCATCCATCCATCCACCCATCCATCCATCCATCCATTCATCCACCCATCCATCCATCCATCCATCCATCCATTCATCCAGCCATCCATCCATCCATCCATCCATCCATCCATCCATCCATCCATCCATCCATCCATCCATCCATCCATTCATCCATCCATCCATCCATCCATCCATCCATCCATCCATCCATCCATCCATCCATCCATCCATTCATCCATCCATCCATTCATCCATCCATCCATCCATCCATCCATCCATCCATCCACCCATCCATCCATCCATCCATCCATCCATCCATTCATCCATCCATCCATTCATCCATCCATCCATCCATCCATCCATCCATCCATCCATCCATCCATTCATCCATCCACCCATCCATTCATCCATCCATCCATCCATCCATCCATCCATCTATCTATCTATCTATCCATCGGTGTCTCAGTATCGGGTATACACAATCCCAGTTTTTGTGTAGTTTTGACTCATTGTTAGAAGTTTCTCAGTTACAGATTAGCAACTTAGAAAGTGCCGCAAATTAAGAGATATTTAGTACTATCTCGGCCTTTCCTCCCATCAGATATCGCGAATGCAGACCGAATCAATATGCCAGCAAATGGCGCTTATTTGGAGTAAAAATAGCCTGTATTATCAAGCATCTGTGTAGCGCACTCCATTAATGCCACTTGCCACCATCTGTCAGGATATTTATTATTGGAGTTATGAATATTTTTATGGAATATGGAACTGACTTATAGTGTGTGTCTACTGTCTAGTTCATAAGCCCCTAGTTCCACGCTTAAATCCAGTGAAACTCCTGATAAGCAAAAAGTAGTACTTATCAGTGCAGTAGTATGATAAAATGTCTCTATTAATCTGTAGAAGCCGGCCCCGTCAAAGCAGCAGCAGCAGCAGCAGCAACCGCAGCAAAAGCAAAAGCAGCAGGCTCAGGCAACAGCGGCGGCAACTAGCGAGGACCAACATGCGCGCGCCGCTCCAAGCTACGAGGAGGCCGACGATGTTGAAGAAGTCGACGAGGTCGGGCACGCGGACGCGGCGGCGGTAGTGGAGCCGGCAGCGCCAGGCTCGGTGGCGTCACCGGATGAAGAGGCGGACGAGTCGGCCCAGCAGTCGGTCAGCGGCGGCGACCTGCTGAGCGAGCTGCGCCAATCCGCCGATCGGCAGTGGTCGGAGCGGCTTCGCCACGTCGAGTCGGAGCTGGAAACTGCCAGACGGAGCGAGGCCGAATCTGCCGGCTTAGCCGAACGGCTTCAGCGCGAGCTGGCCGAGCTGCGGCCCCGTCTGGAGACTCTCGAAGCCGAGGCGGCGGCGGCGGAAGCCGCAGCAGCGGCAGCGGCGGCCAGCGCCGAGACGGACGGCACCGCGGACCCGAAGCAGCAGCAGCGCAGCGTCCTGGAGCACAAGTACCAGGTGGCCCTGCGCCAGATTGCCTCGCTACAGTTGGAGTTGAAGCGACGCCAGGAACGCGAAGACCTGCTGTCCGGCCCGGAGCCGCGCAAAGAAGCCGAACTGGTGTCCGAGCTGATGCAGCTAAGAGACAAGTGCGCGGCCGAGGAGAGCGCAGCCGCCAATCTGCGCGATCGCCTTGGCGCCGCTGATAAACGCGCCGCCGCTGCGGCCAGTCGCTTGCGCGCCGGTTTTGTCGAAGGCGCCAGGCTGCTGACTGAATTGGCGCAAGACTACGTGGCCGCTTGCGCCAGGGATAGCGCAGAGCCTGCTAAACGATTGGGTGAACTGGCCTCGGCTTGCTTGGTGAGTGGCTTGCTGAGTTTCCCGACTGGAATGATGATTATCTAGGTTCTATTAGTGATTTCTCCGACTGGAATGATGATTATCTAGGTTCTATTAGTGATTTCTCCGACTGGAATGATGATTATCTGGGTTCTATTAGTGATTTCTCCGACTGGAATGATGATTATCTAGGTTCTATTAGTGATTTCTCCGACTGGAATGATGATTATCTAGGTTCTATTAGTGATTTCTCCGACTGGAATGATGATTATCTAGGTTCTATTAGTGATTTCCCCGGCTGGAATGATGATTATCTGGGTTCTATTAGTGATTTCCCCGACTGGAATGATGATTATCTGGGTTCTATTAGTGATTTCTCCGACTGGAATGATGATTATCTAGGTTCTATTAGTGATTTCCCCGACTGGAATGATGATTATCTAAGTTCTATTAGTGATTTCTCCGACTGGAATGATGATTATCTGGGTTCTATTAGTGATTTCTCCGACTGGAATGATGATTATCTAGGTTCTATTAGTGATTTCCCCGACTGGAATGATGATTATCTAGGTTCTATTAGTGATTTCTCCGACTGGAATGATGATTATCTAGGTTCTATTAGTGATTTCTCCGACTGGAATGATGATTATCTAGGTTCTATTAGTGATTTCTCCGACTGGAATGATGATTATCTAAGTTCTATTAGTGATTTCTCCGACTGGAATGATGATTATCTAGGTTCTATTAGTGATTTCCCCGGCTGGAATGATGATTATCAAGATTCTATTGATATTAGAGATCCTGTTAGTGATTTCTCTGTTTGAGTGTCTGATATCTCAAGTGTGATTTCGCCACCTGAGAAATGATTATTGCATTGCCTTCTTCCCTTCTGCAGCCGAGTCTCGAAGCTTCGGTCCCAGCCGACGAGGCGCCAACGACGCCAACAAACGAAGACGTCGACAATGCCGGCACCGTGGCGGCGGCCACAACGGCAGCGGACGCGGCCGAACAGCTGGCCCAGGAGCAGCAGCGGCAGTGCGACCTGCTCCGTCTGTTGCGTCGACATCTTGCTGAAGCGCTGGAACGGAGAAGCAGCTCCAACAGCGACGGTGGCAACGGCGGCGTCGGCGAACACGGCGGCGGCGACGTTGGCAGCGAAGCGGAGGCAGAGCACATGGCGGAGCTGCGGGATCAGAATGCCAAGCTGCGGGCGGTGCTGCTAGCCAAGCGAGAGCAGATTGCCGCTCTGCGAGGCGTGCTCAAGACCAATAAGAACACAGCGGAGGTGGCGCTGGCCAATCTCAAACAGAAATACGAGAACGAGAAGTGCCTAGTAACTGATACTATGCTCAAACTGCGCGGCGAACTTCGCGCTTTAAAAGAAGACGCCGCCACGTTTGCCAGCCTGCGGGCGATGTTTGCTCAGCGCTGCGAGGAGTACGTCACCCAGATGGACGAACTGCAGCGTCAGGTGCAGGCCGCCGAAGAGGAGAAGAAGACGCTTAATTCCCTGCTGCGAATGGCTATCCAACAGAAACTGGCGCTCACCCAGCAGCTGGAGGATCTAGAGATGGAGAAGACTCGCAGGTATGTCGTCAGTCCTCCGGCGCCTTTGGTGGCCAGCCCGCCTCCGCAGCCGCAGCAGTCGCATTCGGCCGCTGCCGCCGCTGCAGCCGCCGCTTACTTGAATCAGCAGCGGCATCACCAGCAGCAGCAGCAGCAGTTTGCCGCAGCCAACCAGGCCGGCATGATGGCGCCAATGCACTTGCAGCATCATCCGTACAGTCTGCATGGCATTCCACAGTTGCAGCAGCAGCAGCAGCAGCAGTCGATGCAGCGAGCCGGAGCCTCCTCTGCTGCCGGTTCTGTGCATGTAGGTTTCTCTTCAACTGTAATGGGTAGCATCATTTTAGCCAATCCTGAAGCATCTGGTTAGGAAGTAGCCAATGCTGAAGCATCATTTTAGCCAATCCTGAAGCATCTGGTTAGGAAGTAGCCAATGCTGAAGCATCATTTTAGCCAATCCTGAAGCATCTGGTTAGGGAGTAGCCAATCCTGAAGCATCTGGTTAGGAAGTAGCCAATCCTGAAGCATCTGGTTAGGGAGTAGCCAATACTGAAGCATCTGGTTAGGGAGTAGCCAATCCTGAAACATCTGGTTAGGGAGTAGCCAATCCTGAAGCATCTGGTTAGGAAGTAGCCAATCCTGAAGCATCTGGTTAGGGAGTAGCCAATACTGAAGCATCTGGTTAGGGAGTAGCCAATCCTGAAGCATCTGGTTAGGAAGTAGCCAATCCTGAAGCATCTGGTTAGGGAGTAGCCAATACTGAAACATCTGGTTAGGGAGTAGCCAATCCTGAAACATCTGGTTAGGGAGTAGCCAATCCTGAAGCATCTGGTTAGGGAGTAGCCAATACTGAAACATCTGGTTAGGGAGTAGCCAATCCTGAAGCATCTGGTTAGGGAGTAGCCAATCCTGAAGCATCGGTCAGGAAGTGCTCAGATGCTTCAGATGCTCGAATCCTCAGTGTCCAGCTTCACCCCATAGACACTGTTGCTCGCACAGTAGCGCACTGCTTTACAGCGCCATCAGCATCAGCACACGTGGAAACGGAGCCGACGAGGCGGAGCAAGAGGCGGGCGTGGAGCCGCCGCCGCCGCTCGCTCGTCTGCCTTCTGGAAGCAGCAACAACAGCAGCAAAAGCAACAACAACAACAGTCAGATGATGTTGTTAATCCGGATTCTCAATCAGAAAATGGAGACAACAGTTATTGTTAATATAGTTAGTGATGCAGTCAACAATCATTAGTGTTCTAACTTTGAGTGTGTTTTAGAGCTCGTGCTAAATAACTTCTCATTATGTTTCTAATTAATGAGTCTAATACTGGGCCGTTCGCTAACAATAGAGTGCTTAATAACATGGGTGCGTGATCATTATCCACTTATCAAGTTTTATTCTCTCTTCAACTTTTTTGTCGTCGCCAGAAACGAAAATCCGGATTAGCAAAGTCGCGCAAATCGGTTATGTCACTTTGCTATGGTCGTCGGAATTGAAGCTATTAGTAATAATATATAATACTATGTATATAGCATTGGATTCGAATGACCTTGATTTGTGTACTGGTAGCGTCTGATTCAATCAATTCTTAATCAGATTTTGATTGCCGCTGTAACAGTGGCAAGTTAAATTTTAACTGTTAAATAGGGCTATAACTACTGTTAATAAGTAGTAAAGCGATTTAATACTTGATTTGTTTTTTTGTGCAGTTGATAAATTAATTCATTGCGGTGGCAATTGAAGCTACAATGAGTAGTGATGAATTTCATAGCTTATAAAAGTAGCCATAAATTTGGCAATTATTTGTCTCTCTAACGACCTCCTCTGTCTAAAATTAATCTTTTCAGAGGCCGCTGTACTACCAGCAGATGCTGAGGAAGGAGCCGAAGTGAGCGACTGATTTTTGTCGATGTCCTACGCTGCCTTAGCCTGCGGCACTTCCAATATTGTAGAAGAGAGGCGACTACTGATAATAAGTATTTTTGCTCCTGCTCTGTGTCTGCTGTGTACTGCTTGAGAACTGCGTCTTTCCCTCCTACTTGACTCACTGTTTTTATTGCTTGTCTGCTTGTCTGTCTGTCTGTCTGTCTGTCTGTCTGTCTCTCTGTCTGTGTGTCTATCTGTCTGTGTGTCTGTCTGTCTGTCTGTCTGTCTGTCTGTCTGTCTGTCTGTCTGTTTGTCTGTGTGTCTGTCTGTGTGTCTGTCTGTCTGTCTGTGTGTCTGTCTGTCTGTCTGTCTGTCTGTCTGTCTGTCTGTCTGTCTGTCTGTCTGTGTGTCTGTCTGTCTGTCTGTCTGTCTGTCTGTGTCTGTCTGTCTGTCTCTCTGTCTGTGTGTCTGTCTGTCTGTCTGTCTGTCTGTCTGTCTGTCTGTCTGTCTGTCTGTGTGTCTGTCTGTCTGTCTGTCTGTCGTTTTGTCTGTTTGTCTGTCTGTCTGTCTGTCTGTCTGTCTGTCTGTCTGTCTGTCTGTCTGTCTGTCTGTCTGTCTGTCGTTTTGTCTGTCTGTCTGTCTGTCTGTCTGTCTGTCTTCACGGTTCCCGCATTCACGGTTGCACAGTTCGCTCATTCTTATCTACGTCGAGCTTGGTGATTCCTTAGTTTTTGTTCTTTAAACATTCTGCTAACTTATTTCACAGTCTAACTTTGCGACTGCTCTGCAGACTTGTTTTGTTTGTTAACCTCTAAAATTATTGATAATAATATTAATTATCATGTTATATATTGTTATTTGTAGTAATAATTTAAAAGTTTACAATCGACGTGAACAGTTTTGCATGTATTAGGCTTGTCAAATTGGTTCAGTCAACCCCTATTTGATATAAATTATGTTTTCTAATATTTTGTATAAGTATTTGGATAGCAGGATGGATTGTCTCCCTGTACATCCGCTTGTTAGTGTTGCATGATCAATGCCCTTGTCATTAGTACGCTCTTATATTGTGTTTCTGTATCTAAATTTATTATGTTTTGAGATGTAGATAGCATCAATCAAAATTTGACATTCCCCACAGCTGATGGACTTTGACTGATGCTTTATTGAGATTGAGATCAATTTAATAATTGGCAATTGTAGTTCACTATATAAGAATTATCTTGTAAGGTAAGGAAGCTGGATATTATAAAGAAGCTTTGAGTTTAGTACATGTTAGACCGAATGGTGCATTTTTGTTAGAATAATTTACACTGTTCCTTCGTGTTTGCCCACTGCTTCATGTAGTTACACATTGCTGAGCTAATATTTGTTATTGATAAATGTTAATCCCCAATATTCAGATATGTTTTTTAGCTTCCTTATTTAGCGAATGAAAACAATTTAATGGTTTATTTGTTCTTTTCAAAATAGCAATCTTGAGGTTAAGCAATCCTGATCTCTACAGGTTAAACAATCCTGATCTCTAGAGGTTAAGCAATCCTGATCTCTAGAGGTTAAACAATCCTGATCTCTAGAGGTTAAACAATCCTGATCTCTACAGGTTAAACAATCCTGATCTCTAGAGGTTAAGCAGTCCTGATCTCTAGAGGTTAAACAATCCTGATCTCTTGAGGTTAGGCAATCCTGATCTCTAGAGGTTAAGCAATCCTAGAGGTTAAACAATCCTGATCTCTAGAGGTTAAGCAGTCCTGATCTCTAGAGGTTAAGCAGTCCTGATCTCTAGAGGTTAAACAATCCTGATCTCTAGAGGTTAGGCAATCCTGATATCTAGAGGTTAAACAATCCTTATCTCTAGAGGTTAAACAATCCTTATCTCTAGAGGTTAAACAATCCTTATCTCTAGAGGTTAAGCAATCCTGATCTCTAGAGGTTAAGCAATCCTGATATCTAGAGGTTAAGCAATCCTGATATCTAGAGGTTAAACAATCCTGATCTCTTGAGGTTAGGCAATCCTGATCTCTAGAGGTTAAGCAATCCTAGAGGTTAAACAATCCTGATATCTAGAGGTTAAACAATCCTTATCTCTAGAGGTTAAACAATCCTTATCTCTAGAGGTTAAGCAATCCTGATCTCTAGAGGTTAAGCAATCCTGATATCTAGAGGTTAAGCAATCCTAGAGGTTAAACAATCCTGATCTCTAGAGGTTAAGCAATCCTGATCTCTAGAGGTTAAGCAATCCTGATATCTAGAGGTTAAACAATCCTTATCTCTAGAGGTTAAGCAATCCTGATCTCTAGAGGTTAAGCAATCCTGATATCTAGAGGTTAAACAATCCTGATCTCTAGAGGTTAGGCAATCCTGATATCTAGAGGTTAAACAATCCTGATCTCTAGAGGTTAGGCAATCCTGATATCTAGAGGTTAAGCAATCCTGATCTCTAGAGGTTAGGCAATCCTGATATCTAGAGGTTAAGCAATCCTGATATCTAGAGGTTAAACAATCCTTATCTCTAGAGGTTAAGCAATCCTGATCTCTAGAGGTTAAGCAATCCTGATCTCTAGAGGTTAAGCAATCCTGATATCTAGAGGTTAAGCAATCCTAGAGGTTAAACAATCCTGATATCTAGAGGTTAAGCAATCCTGATCTCTACAGGTTAAGCAATCCTGATCTCTACAGGTTAAGCAATCCTGATCTCTTGAGGTTAAGCAATCCTGATATCTAGAGGTTAAGCAATCCTAGAGGTTAAGCAATCCTGATCTCTAGAGGTTAAGCAATCCTGATATCTAGAGGTTAAGCAATCCTGATCTCTACAGGTTAAGCAATCCTGATCTCTAGAGGTTAAACAATCCTGATCTCTAGAGGTTAAGCAATCCTGATCTCTAGAGGTTAAGCAATCCTAGAGGTTAAGCAATCCTGATATCTACAGGTTAAGCAATCACGATCTACAGGTGTTAAAAATATCGATCTAGAGGTTTCAGAAATGTTTCCCAGAATCTTCAAACTTTTGACCCATACAGATCCGAAATGCTGCCTCCTGGCTGAGCGACGCTTCATCATTCGATATTGATAACTGAATGTTAGAATCTCGTGTTCCGATAGATTTTGCAATATTGCAGTACGTACCTCATAGTAGTAAGCTTTATCTAATACATTGTTTATAACAAAGCTTTTGGCAAATCCAAAGTGCCCCTATTTCATATTAGCAGCCAAAGATGTTTCAGATTCCTCCTATTCCTTCTCCGTTATCTCCTATTTTAAATTCTAAAAGCAATCCCTAATGATGGCTGTTCTATCAATACACGCCTAATTCATTGTTATTTGCGCAATTATAGATAAGCGCACATTTGCTAAATAGACTACTAAAACTTGAGTATAGAAACCAGTACAGTTCTTGTTCAACAAATTTGCAATAATGTATACTATGTATGACTAATAAACTTGGAAATCTTTTGTGCTTTTTCTATTGAGTCATTTCTTTCAACTGTCATTTCTTTAATAATGCTTTGCAGTTTGACATAATTGGTCAGTCTTTTGTCTTGTTATTTACTCATTTATTTATTATTAGGTTGTCAGCTGGTACTTAACAGTTTTGAGGGGCCATCTTGCCTAGTTCTTAAAGATTTTAAGGGAATTCCCTGCAAAAAATTGCTTGCAAAAGTGTAAAAAATTGCATAATTAAAGAAAAAAATATCACTGAAAAGTGAGAATTTCTTGTTCTAAAAATAACCCGGGAAACCATAGCGAAGTGCTTCCTTCGGGCTGTGTAAAGGGAAATCTATCGATTTTGATTCTAAAAATAGCACGGAAAACCTTAGTGAGGAACTGGCTTCTAGGTTGTGTAAAGGGAAATCTATCGATTTGGTTCTAAAAATAGCACGGAAAACCTTAGTGAGGAACTGCCTTCTAGGTTGTGTAAAGGGAAATCTATCGATTTGGTTCTAAAAATAGCACGGAAAACCATAGCGAATGACTGCCTTCTAGGTTGTTAAAAGGGAAATCTATCGATTTTTGTTCTAAAGATAGTCTGGAATGCATCTAAAAATTGATGAATTATTACTACGATTGTTGTATCTGTGTTATCACTGACTCATATCAATCCAATTCATGTTGAGAAAGCTGAAAAAGGCGGCGGCAGATGCTGCGCCGAAGGTTTTTGCCAGCTCGGGCAACGCCTGGCACTCGCTCTCCTGTCCGGCTTCCGAGCTGAACCTTGGCGTCACTCTGGCCTGCGGGCAGAGCTTCCGCTGGCGCCAGCTGGAACAGGAGGGCTACTGGGCCGGGGTTCACGCCGATAAGGTGTGGCTTCTGCGGCGGCCCAATGAGGCGTGCATCGAGTTTCAGGTGTGTCGTGATGTGATAGTGACTTTTATCTTTCGTTGCAACCTGAGATACCAGATCCTGAGATTCCAGATCCTGAGCTTTCAGATCCTGGGTTTCCAGATCCCGAGATACCAGATCCTGAGGTCCCAGATCCTGAGATCAAAGATCCTGAGATTCGAGATCCTAAGATCAAAAATCGTGAGATCCCAGATCGTGAGATCCCATCTCATCGTGAGATTCCAGATCCTGAGATCCCAGATCCCGCGATCCCAGATCCCGCGATTCCAGTTCCTGAGATCAAACAGAGACCATGAGATCAAAGATCCGGAGTTTCCGGATACTGAGATTTCAGATCCTAAGATAAAAAATCCTGAGATCCCAGATCCCCAGTCATCGGCTAGTGGAATCCAAGATCTCCAGCCTGATCAAACAGTCACACCCTGACTCCCATATTCTCAGCATTCGCCTGTCCCCTACAATCCGCAGGTCTATCCGCCATCCAGCAGCGCCGCCTCGGACCAGCAGGTGCTGGAGGACTATCTCCGATTGAACGGTCCCACCCTGGAGAGCCTGTACGCTGGTTGGAGCGCCTCGGACCCGGTGTTCCGCTCAGTATGCAGCCAGTTCCCTGACGTCCGCGTGCGCCTGTTACGTCAGCAACCGCTGGAGAATTTATTCAGCTTCATCTGCTCGTCTAACAACAATATTGCCCGGATTAGTCAGCTGGTTGAGAAATTGTGCAAACATTTTGGCCAGCAAATTTGCATTGTTGACGGCCGCGAGTACCACGGCTTTCCCCAGGTGAGCACCGGGAATCTAGGAGGTTATAGCCTACCCTATCAGCCCTAGGAATCCAGGGCAGCAGCACCCACCACCCCATCATCGGTCCCAGGAATCCAGGGCAGCAGCACCCACCACCCCATCATCAGTCGCGGGAATCCAGGGCAGCAGCACCTACCACCCCATCATCAGTCGCGGGAATCCAGGGCAGCAGCACCCACCACCCCATCATCAGTCGCAGGAATCCAGGGCAGCAGCACCCACCACCCCATCATCAGTCGCGGGAATCCAGGGCAGCAGCACCTACCACCCCATCATCAGTCCCGGGAATCCAGGGCAGCAGCACCTACCACCCCATCATCAGTCCCGGGAATCCAGGGCAGCAGCACCTGCCACCCCATCATCAGTCCCGGGAATCCAAGGCAGCAGCACCCACCACCCCATCAGTCCCGGGAATCCAGGGCAGCAGCACCCACCACCACATCATCAGTCCCGGGAATCCAGGGCAGCAGCACCCACCACCCCATCAGTCCCGGGAATCCAGGGCAGCACCCACCACCCCAACAGCTCCACTGTTGCATGCCTCGCGCCTCGCCCCGCCGCTCTGCAGCTGTCGGCCCTGTGCTCACCAGAGGCGGAACCGCGACTCCGCGAGTTGGGCTTCGGCTATCGCGCCAAATTTGTAGTCGAGAGCGCCAGGCGGCTGCTCGACCTGGGCGGCGCCGATTGGCTGCACAGCCTGCGCGGCTCGGCGCAGCCAGACGAGATCCGACGCTGCCTCACCAAAGAATTCACCGGGGTTGGCCGTAAAGTGGCCGATTGCGTCTGCCTGATGTCGCTGGACCAGCTGCACCTGGTGCCAGTGGATGTGCACGTGATGCGAATCGCTCGCAGCCTGTACGGCCTACCAGCCTCCACAAAGAGCCTGACCGAGTCGGCCTATCAATCAATTAGCGACTTCTTCCCCAGCCTGTGGCAGCCGCACGCCGGCTGGGCGCACACCGTCCTGTTCGCTGCAGACTTGGCCAGATTCCAGCATTTGAAGTCGCCCGCCATTGTTGATGAGGTCAAGCCGGCGTCATTATCGACTGAGACACCTGCCGACGCCGCCGCTGATGGTGAGGTTGAATCGAAGAAGCTCGAAGCTGAGAGGCCTCCTGCTAAATCCGGACAGGGAACTAGAAAGCGCAAGAGATAAAGAAGCTCATACTACTTACAGTGGTGCTTGATGCGTTTTTCATCTATGGAACTGAATCTGCTTGCAATACTCTGCATTTCAACTTGGATAATGTTAAAAAAATTGATTTTATAGGCAAGCCGGTAGCAAATAAATTGGATTTGGCTATTTAGCTGTAAAGTAGCATCGCAACGTGTTTAGTATGATTAAAAATTTTACCATTAAAAACCCGCATTACATGTTTTATTATTATTTTACAATAGCGCAAGAAATACACTACTGGTGCTTCTAGGTTTGCAGTAGTACACTTGCAGTAGTATTAAGATTAATAAATTACAGCTAAGGATATTAGCAGAGCATCAAAGAAACTAAAGCAATAATTCTTTCACAAGCTCGAAAAGGCGCATAAGTCTGTCTCAGCCCCGTGAATCCAGTGCAGCACTAGAGCCATCTGTAATCACTAATTGGGTACAGCCAAACTGGTTGTAATGAAATCGTACAGTGAGTTACTGAACTTGTAGCAGTGTCTCCTACTAATATCAAGCATTGCAAAAAGTATCCAGACAGGGTACTATCCAGTATGATTATTGAAGTGTATAGAGAATGATTTGAAGCAACTTTCTTTAAGTTGTTTAGACTTAGATGGCGAACCATAACCACAGTTTAAAGACGACTAGGTACTAAATCATTAAAGTTGCACACTTGAGTTCTAAATTTAGCTCATACGTAATATGCTAAAGTTGCAGCTTTATAGTTCTGTAAAATGAAAGCTTCGAATTCTAAAAATACTTGTAATTAAGCAACTTCGAATGACAGCAGAGTATGCACTTCAGCCCCGCACCAGACCTCACGAGAGACATTAACCAACTGAGAATTGAGACCTCACGAGAGACATTAACCAACTGAGAATTGAGACCTCACGAGAGACATTAACCAACTGAGAATTGAGACCTCACGAGAGATTAACCAACTGAGAATTGAGACCTCACGAGCGACATTAACCAACTGAGAATTGAGACCTCACGAGAGACATTAACCAACTGAGAATTGAGACCTCACGAGAGACATTAACCAACTGAGAATTGAGACCTCACGAGAGACATTAACCAACTGAGAATTCAGACCTCACGAGAGACATTAACCAACTGAGAATTGAGACCTCACGAGAGACATTAACCAACTGAGAATTGAGACCTCACGAGAGACATTAACCAACTGAGAATTGAGACCTCACGAGAGACATTAACCAACTGAGAATTCAGACCTCACGAGAGACATTAACCAACTGAGAATGGAGACCTCACGAGAGACATTAACCAACTGAGAATTGAGACCTCACGAGAGACATTAACCAACTGAGAATTGAGACCTCACGAGAGACATTAACCAACTGAGAATTGAGACCTCACGAGAGACATTAACCAACTGAGAATTGAGACCTCACGAGAGACATTAACCAACTGAGAATTGAGACCTCACGAGAGACATTAACCAACTGAGAATTGAGACCTCACGAGAGACATTAACCAACTGAGAATTGAGACCTCACGAGAGACATTAACCAACTGAGAATTGAGACCTCACGAGAGACATTAACCAACTGAGAATTGAGACCTCACGAGAGACATTAACCAACTGAGAATTGAGACCTCACGAGAGACATTAACCAACTGAGAATTGAGACCTCACGAGAGACATTAACCAACTGAGAATTGAGACCTCACGAGAGACATTAACCAACTGAGAATTCATACCTCACGAGAGACATTAACCAACTGAGAATTGAGACCTCACGAGAGACATTAACCAACTGAGAATTCAGACCTCACGAGAGACATTAACCAACTGAGAATTGAGACCTCACGAGAGACATTAACCAACTGAGAATTCATACCTCACGAGAGACATTAACCAACTGAGAATTGAGACCTCACGAGAGACATTAACCAACTGAGAATTCAGACCTCACGAGAGACATTAACCAACTGAGAATTCAGACCTCACGAGAGACATTAACCAACGATCCTGCGAGAGATCTTGACCAACTGAGATGCATATAAATATTTTCCTGTTCAATTTTAACAAAAGTGCGACTTAACTGATTAGACTCGAGAGACATTAAGCCAGAAATTAATATTTCAAGACTTTCTAATATTTTGTTTAGATCCTACCAGGTAAAATAATCGGCTTAGGACTAAACTACATGTAAGTCTAACAGGTTCTAGCCACTGCACTGTGATCTAACTAGCTTTTTATTGTTTTGAAAAAAAAACATATTGATTGTTTTACACCATCCAAAGCATCGACGCTAATAGTACTTTAAGAAGTGCCTCATTCTCCGGGCACCTGAGTTTGCCTTGGAGCAATTGTACACGGGGCGTTGAAGCTGCCGCACTGCCAGTTGCCCTCGCTGTTCTTCGGCTTTAAGCAGATGAAGCAGAACTCTTGGCCGCAGATGCACTTCATGTGCTTGCAAAAACGAACGTGCTCGATGATCATGCCGCAGTGGATGCAGGCGCGGCGACCGGGCACGTCTGGATGCGTGATTTTGGGGATAAAACATTATCTACATGTAGTGGACACGTACTTTTGACAGAGCCAGCCACTGCTGCTCAAACTGTCTATGGCCCAAATAAACTAGAGCCGTAAAAGGCCCAGTCGCAGCACTTTATTAAAGGACAAGCGGTCTTCATCTCGCCGCACGCTAGCCGCTTCATACATGTATTTAATGCCACCTCCCTTAGCTTTAATGCTTGTCTCCCTAATGCTTGTCAGCAGAGGGTTTGCCTCAAGTCGAGAAGGGGGACCAGTGGTTCGAGGTCGTTCGATTTCGAAACTTGGCTTTATGCTTCATGTCGGGATTTTGGACTCAGAGTTAATTGATCTAACACAGTCTAACACGGTCTGAAGACGAATATTACGTAGTGTCTGCGGGCGTATTCTTTGGCAGAGCAGCTCAGCGGTTAACGCCCTTGATTCTCTCACCAAGCACCCTGGGTTCGATTTTGAGCGCGGCCTCATTAACAAGCCAACAAGCCATTTTTTCCGCCTATCGAACTACCAAGGGGGGAATCCCCTGACAATTTTTTGCTGCGCCGTAAGGGAACCACGCAGGCACACGAAATTTAGGAGCAGGGGCTAACTTTCTGTTGTAAACCTTCTCAAACAAGAATCAAGTCGCTAGCCCTCCAGACCGTCGAGATATTCAACGATTCTGCCAGAAGGTCAGATTTTTTCTAGCTCGTATAAGCGCTAGTGAGCTCAATACACCTCGTGTGTGCCAATCAGCACTGCGCCTCAGAGCGGCCTTGCTAGACCTCCAGATTTCATCAGGACGTCAACCACATGCGTCTGCATCAGCTCTGACTTCGTTGGTCACTGGCCTTCACGCAGGCGGAGCTTCTGGATCCTCAACAGTGGGAAAGCCTAAACTGCAGGACATCCTCAGCTGGTCTCTCAAGCATTCCGTCATCACACTGACGCCCCGACGGTGAAAAGTCCTCCCTCCTGGTGCTCCCCCCTCCATACGCCCGTACTACGTCATACTTAAAGTGCACCCCCCTGCAGGCCAACTGACCCTTCACGCCGACAATCTCTTTGACCGGCGCCGCGGCCAGAATGGCGATCCGAGGGTCCTTGCCGGAGCAGATGTCATTGCCGCACTTGTCCGTGCCAGCACTGCGCCACTTGTTCAAGCAGTACCAGCAGAACTCGAAACGCTGCCTGCCTCCGCTGGAACAGGCGGGGCAGACCACGCGACGATCGCGCGAGCTGACGCGCTTGCAGTAGGAGTGACAGCTCGGGCACTCCTGTGTGAGGAACCGTTCGGAAATGAATCACTTTTAAAGCTGCCAGTTGCAACAGAAAACACGCTGTTAACGTTTGCGGCGTCACGGGATATCTGTCAGCTGACAATCTTGCATTTCTATAAAGTATTAAGTTTCTTATAATCGAACGTTTCTTACCTGAATATTCACCGCCCGTCGCAAATAGTTCTCGGAAATCTTTCGTTCAAACTCTTGCCTCTCCTCGTCGCTAAGCACGGCCAGCCGTCGTATAACGACGAAGTCCCATTCGACGGGGCAGCCAACTCTGGAATCGTTCGGGTCCAGCCAGGGGCAGAGGAAGCGGTAGAGGCCGGAGTCCAGCAGGCTGCGACAGTACATGGTGAGGCTGTCCGGTCCGATGGCGTGGCCGCAGGGCATTTTGACTCGCAAGTTGTCTTTGTCGTCGTCCCAGGTGATCATGTCCGGCTCCTCGGTGAGCTCAATGCAGTCGTCCAGCTCCTTGACACAGAATTATAGTTGCGTGCAAATATCGGAATTTAAGAAGTTCAGAAGCGATACCGAATTCTGTGATGAACCGGTACAGGTATTACTCACTCTCAGTCTTGAGCCACCTGGTAGACGCAGCACCATGTGGAGATTGGCGTGATTCTCCAAGTGAAAGTCGGACAGATGCTTGTCTTTGTGCTGTTCAAAGTCGATAGTCTTGCTCGCGTAGACCATCTGGTAGGTGCCAGGTTCGAGTCCCGTCTTTTCTTCCAGCTTGCTAAACAGATCCTTGATCTGAGCATCCTATAGGTCGTGGAGAGTGCATTGCTTCATTTTTCTTTCACATCGTTACGGGGTTGGCACTGGATATGTTAGACTAAGAGAGTACGGGTAATCCTTTGTTAGAACGGGGTTTGCCTGTGAACTGAAACTGCTCACTAGCTCTGTTCCTAATTGTTTTCCTCGTACAGGTAAGTACAAACAATAGTAGGTGCTCATAGTTCTTACCTTGAGAATGCTAACTGTCTCTGTGCGGCTGTTGAAATCCTTCACGAAAATCTGTAATAAATTATCCATTTTTACCAAGCTTATCAAGTACAAGTCAAAGGAAAACTTACATGTATTAACTCAGATTGCCAGTTTGACTCAACTAAAAGCCTGGGTCCTAGCTTTCTCGGTATAAATGCCTTTCTTTGCACAGTTTTCTGGCCTGTTACTAGGTACCATCTGTCTACTACTGCTAATGTACATTCCATTATCAAATAAGACTGTTCGTAGCTCCATAGCTCAAACACAACAAGCTAGGATGTACACTTTAAGAGCCACTACAATCACGGATGTAGGTACAACGATTGTACAGCACTGGCGATGTGGGGCAACGCAGCTCTCTTTCCCTGAATTTCTATCGCAGTTCAGATCTGCTGCCCTCCGCTGCAGTGGGGTCACAACGAATCGAACCCGGAACCACTGAGCAACCCACCTTAAATACAAGCATATCAACTGCGTACTAACCGCGACCAGTTCTGCTTAACAGATGATTTGAAAAAATGACTAACTCAAAGTTTCCTTTTTGAGTGCAAATTTCGACTCGAACTAAAACGCGAATTTTAATGGAATTAAAGACGATTAAAGTTGAATTTATTTATCGCTTTGTCTCTTGATACACCGGAATATAAATAGTAAAATTCAAGTACGCAAGTACGAGCAGATGCAATTACTTAAAGTCAAACCAAACAGTCAACTAAAAAACTAAAAACACACGGGTCACACATGTACAACCGTAACAATTCAAAACATCAACTTTCTAATAAATAAAATATTAATTTTTACTTGGGTGATTTTTACTAAAAAAACAATTTACTCGATGATTTGCCATCACCAGCCCCCCCATCTCCCACAGATCCCCAATCTCAGCTCCCATCTCCCACAGATCCCCAATCTCAGCTCCCATCTCCCACAGATCCCCAATCTCAGCTCCCATCTCCCACAGATCCCCAATCTCAACTCCCATTTCCCACAGATCCCCAATCTCAGCTTCCATCTCCCACAGATCCCCAATCTCAGCTCCCGTCTCCCACAGATCCTCAATCTCAGCTCCCATCTCCCACAGATCCTCAATCTCAGCTCCCGTCTCCCACAGATCCCCAATCTCAGCTCCCATCTCCCACAGATCCCCAATCTCAGCTCCCATCTCCCACAGATCCCCAATCTCAGCTCCCATTTTCCACAGATCCCCAATCTCAGCTCCCATTTTCCACAGATCCCCAATCTCAGCTCCCATTTTCCACAGATCCCAAATCTCAGCTCCCATTTCCCACAGATCCCCAATCTCAGCTCCCATTTCCCACAGATCCCCAATCTCAGCTCCCATTTCCCACAGATCCCCAATCTCAGCTCCCATTTCCCACAGATCCCCAATCTCAGCTCCCATTTCCCACAGACCCTCAATCTCAGCTCCCGTCTCCCACAGATCCTCAATCTCAGCTCCCATCTCCCACAGATCCTCAATCTCAGCTCCCGTCTCCCACAGATCCTCAATCTCAGCTCCCATCTCCCACAGATCCTCAATCTCAGCTCCCATCTCCCACAGATCCTCAATCTCAGCTCCTATCTCCCACAGATCCCCAATCTCAGCTCCCGTCTCCCACAGATCCTCAATCTCAGCTCCCGTCTCCCACAGATCCTCAATCTCAGCTCCCATCTCCCACAGATCCTCAATCTCAGCTCCCATCTCCCACAGATCCTCAATCTCATACAGATCTTCCATCACCAGCTCCATCAAGTGTTCCATCTCAAAGTCTTTATTCTCCGCCGCATCAGTCACGCCAGCAGAGATGCGCCTCACTCCCCGGGAACCTCGGTTTGCCTCGGTGCCACAGCGCATGGCTCCCTGTAGCTGCCGCACTGCCAGTTGCCCCTGTCGTTCTTCGGCTTCAAGCAGATGAAGCAGAACTCTTGGTCGCAGACGCACTTCATGTGCTTGCAGGCGGTCACGTGCTCGATGATCATGCCGCACTTGATGCAGGCGCGGCGGCCGGGCACGTCTGGAGACGAGATTATGGTTATAAAAATTGCACTTTAACGCTACTTTAACGAGTCTGTTGTTATCCATGAGAATTTCGAATGGCACAGGTTTAGGTTTATAAAGAATTGCTAATTGCCCTGATGACCTACCGGGCACGCCGACGATCGTCTTGACCTTCGCCGCGGCCAGAATGGCGATCCGAGGGTCCTTGCCCGAGCAGATGTCGTTGCCGCACTTGGTCGTTCCCGGGGTGCGCCACTTGTTCAAGCAGTACCAGCAGAACTCGAACAGCCGCCCTTTGTCCGTCTCTGAGCACACCGGACAGATCATTCGGCGATCGCGACCGCTGCGGCGCTGGCAGAACGACCTGCAGCCTGGGCACTCCTGCGGGGTTGAGAGCGAGTCTGAATGTGTTAATGTCTATCTGTCTGTCCGGGTGTCCATCTGTCTTTCTGGGTGTCTCAGTGTCCATTTGGATGTTTTAGTGTCCATTTGAAGTCTTAGTGTCCATTTGGATGTTTTAGTGTCCATTTGAAGTCTTAGTGTCCATTTGGAAGTCTTAGTGTCCATCTGGGTGTCTTAGTGTCCATTTGGATGTCTTAGTGTCCATTTGAAGTCTTAGTGTCCATTTGGATGTCTTAGTGTCCATTTGGATGTCTTAGTGTCCATTTGGATGTCTTAGTGTCCATCTGGGTGTCTTAGTGTCCATCTGGGTGTCTTAGTGTCCATTTGGGTGTCTTAGTGTCCATTTGGATGTCTTAGTGTCTATTTGTATGTCTTAGTGTCCATTTGGAAGTCTTAGTGTCCATTTGGATGTCTTAGTGTCCATCTGGGTGTCTTAGTGTCCATCTGGGTGTCTTAGTGTCCATTTGGGTGTCTTAGTGTCCATCTGGGTGTCTTAGTGTCCATTTGGATGTCTGGGTGTCTGGTTGTCTGTCTGTTTGTATGTCTGTATGTTTTTGTACCTTATAGGCCTAGCGTTTGCCTGCCAATACTTGCCTGAATATTCACCGCCCGTCGCAGGTAGTTCTCAGAGATTTTGCGCTCAAACTCGCGCTTCTCAGCGTCGGTGAGCACGGCCAGCCGTCGCACGATCACGAAGTCCCACTCGGCGGGGCAGCCGACGCCCGCGTTGGCGGGGTCCACCCAGGGGCAGAGGAACCGGTAGCGCCCCGTGTCCAGCAGACTGTGGCAATAGCTGGTGAGGCTTTCCGGGCCGATGGCGTGGCCGCAGGGCATCTTCGCCCGCTTGCCGTCCTTGTCATCGTCCCAGGTGATCATGTCCGGCAGGTCGGTGAGCTCAACGCAGTCGTCCAGCTCCTGTGAGAAAAAAAATTTTCCTGGTCCGTGAGATTCTCTGGCTAGAACTTTTCTACCTTCTCTCAACAGGATTCCCACACCGGGATTCTCCCACCGGGATTCTGCCACCGGGATTCTGCCACCGGGATTCTCCCACAGGGATTCTCCTAACGGGATTCTGCCACCCGGATTCTCCCACCGGGATTCTCTCACAAGGATTCTTACACCACTGGTTCTACCACCGGGATTCTTTCAACCGGATTCTCCCACCGGGATTCTGCCACCGGGATTCTCCCACCGGGATTCTGCCACCGGGATTCTCCCACAGGGATTCTCCTAACGGGATTCTCCTAACGGGATTCTGCCACCCGGATTCTGCCACCGGGATTCTCTCACAAGGATTCTTACACCACTGGTTCTACCACCGGGATTCTTTCACCCGGATTCTCCCACCGGGATTCTGCCAAAGGGATTTTTTCCACAGTGATTCTCTCACCTGAATTCTGCCACTGGGTTTTCTCACAGGGATTCTCCTACCGGGATTCTGCCACCGGGATTCTTTCACCAGGATTCTCCCACCGGAGTTATTCCACCGGTTCTGCCACCGGGATTCTCCCACAGGGATTCTCCTAACGGGATTCTCCTACCGGGATTCTGCCGGGATTCTCTCACCTGGATTCACCCACCGGAGTTATTCCACCGGTTCTGCCACCGGGATTCTCCCACAGGGATTCTCCTAACGGGATTCTCCTACCGGGATTCTGCCGGGATTCTCTCACCTGGATTCACCCACCGGAGTTATTCCACCGGTTCTGCCACCGGGATTCTCCTACCGGGATTCTCCCACCGGGATTCTCTCACCGGGATTCTCCCACCGAGTTCTCCCATCGGGATTCTCCCACCGGAGTCATCCCACCGGGTTCTCCCACCGGGATTCTCCCACCGGAGTTATCCCACCGGGTTCTCCCACCGGTTTCTCCAACGGGATTCTCCTACCGAGATTCTCCCTTTGGCATGTGGCGTCGGAGGGTGCTCTCGCTTCGCAGTGAACTCACCTTGGATCCGCCGTGCAGACGCAGCACCATGAAGAGATTGGAGTGATTCTCCAGGTGAAACTCGGTCAGGTGCTTGTCCTTGTGCTGCTCAAAGTCGATAGTCTTGCTCACGTAGACCATCTGGTAGGCACCCGGCTTGAGTCCTGTCTTATCCTCCAGCTTGCGAAACAGATCCTTGATCTGGGCATCCTGCGCAAGAGCGGCGCGGTGGGTGTGGAATGTATCGTACCGGCGTCTCATCGAAATGAATGTAGCAGGGCGGGGTTACAGCTGAAGGAGAGGGGGTCCAGCTGAAGGAGAGGGGGTCCAGCTGAAGGAGAGGAGGGGGTCCAGCTGAAGGAGAGGAGGGGGTCCAGCTGAAGGAGAGGAAGGGGTCCAGCTGAAGGACAAAAACAGTATAAAAGTACATGTAGAGCCTAGCAAGCTCACCTTGTGAATATCTATAGTCGTGGTGTTGCCTTTGAAGCCGCGGACAAACAATTGAATCAAATTTTCCATTCCAAGTGTGGAAGCTCAAAATAAAAACTATTTATCTAGCTCAAACAACCGGTTCAACCAGGAACCAAGACGAAGCCTAATCCAAGTTGGCCCCAATCAAGGCATATAAACCAGTTTTAAGAGTGTTGTAACAAGGTAATAAGATTGTACAGTGCAAGACAGTATTTACATGTATGTACACATAAGCTAAAAATAGAACTTGTACTTAGCAAAGTTATGCACAATTCTAGCCTATTATTAAACAAAATTGAATCATACGATATTTTTTCCGCGAATTCGTGTCCTCGGTATTTCCAAGAAAACTGCAAAATAGCCCGATTCAGCCAAGTATTGCCCAAAATAAAGCACAAACCTGTTTTATGTTCCTAACCTGTTGCCATGGGGAACTGTTGAGGTCTAGATCTTGCTATTCTCTCACAGCCCCTCCATGTTAGCTCAAAGCCGAACCAATTCTCCCACAGCCTAGCCAATTCTCTCACAACCTACCCAATTCTCTCACAACCTACCCAATTCTCCCACAGCCTAGCCAATTCTCTCACAACCTACCCAATTCTCTCACAACCTACCCAATTCTCCCACAGCCTAGCCAATTCTCTCACAACCTACCCAATTCTCTCACAACCTACCCAATTCTCCCACAGCCTAGCCAATTCTCTCACAACTTATCCAATTCTCTCACAGCCTAGCCAATTCTCTCACAACCTACCTAATTCTCTCACAGCCTACCCAATTCTCTCACAACCTACCCAATTCTCTCACAACCTACCCAATTCTCTCACAACCTACCCAATTCTCTCACAGCCTACCCAATTCTCTCACAGCCTACCCAATTCTCTCACAACCTACCCAATTCTCTCACAGACTACCCAATTCACTCACAACCTACTCAATTCTCTCCGAGAATCAGAGTCAGATCTCAGGTCTATAATGAAAGCAGAAACATTAATAAGACCCAGGTAGCAATTCACAGAATAAATAATAATATTATAATACAGATTTATTATTAAACTTTGCGTAAAGCAAGTGAACTTGCCGCTTGTTGCCAGTTGCATCAATGTATTATTATTTTGAAATAATTTTTCACTGGCTACACATACGACTATAGTAATATAATAGGAGCATAGTCATTTAATAACCTTACTAAAACAGCATTTTTATGGAGTTATTAAACAACAGGTTTGCAGCATCAAACGCAGTAATAGTACATTTAATAAAAGTAAAGACGGCTATTAAACCATAAAAAACAGCTATCTTTCTATAAGAATAGACCCCTAAAAAATAAAGTCTGAGTGTGCTTGCGCAGAGGATAGACAACAATATTAATTAATAATAAATAAACTACTGTAGAGTTTGTTTGACAATAGAAACATTTCCACTATCCTACTTCAAGTAGGCTAAGTGCGCGCTATTTTATAAAGTTTACTGATATTTTGGAATCTCTTTTATTACTAATAGTAGGTTGACGGGGATTTTGCAACTAAAAGAAAAAACAAAAACAATAAACCTCTTTTAGCTTCGTAGCGAGGATTTCAGAATCCGGCCCTACAAGGCCTGGGAAAAAGTTGAAATTTAAAACAATAAGAAAACTGCATAGAAAATATTCATTACTTATTAGCACAGATAATACATATGCCTAGATTTGTCACTTCACCAAATTTAATTGACGCACTACTCTTAGGTCCAGATGTAAGTAGTACAAACTCAACGAAATAGTTAATTTCAGCCAGATTTGCATCAGCGGACGGTGTCTAGACCCCAGTCATTAAAAAACTCATGTACAAATACATAGTTTTTTCTCTTTCCAATTTAATTTAACGCGCCGATGAAAATTTTTCTTTGCACACGCAAATTCTACTACTGACCTGAGAGTAGTAACTCTCAGGAGAGTGACCAAAAATCTAAGTTATATATTATCTATGCTTATTACGAAGAATTGATAGGCATACAAAAGAAAGCAACACATTACGCAAGTACGGAAACAATTATTACTTAAAAACGAATCTTCTCGCAACGAGAGCTTAAGAAAGCTTTAATTTGGTTCGAAGCGAACAAGCGTCAATCAACAAGGGGATGGGGGTTTTAATTGGTAATTCAATTGAAAATTTGCGGGGCATTGAGAGTCCGTTGTTCAACTCAGCTCAACTCAGCTGACTGTCTGTCTATTGGTTGGCTGCTCGCAATCTGAAATGATCCGTTGTTATTAGTTGCTAATTATTCAAGGGCATTTTATTCAGTCTGATAACATTGTAATGCCATATCCATTAAATCAGAACTCTTAATCTTACAGAAAACTCTATAGATTACTTTATCTGTACTAGCTAATAAAATTATAAATAATAAATATTTCTTTAAATTCCACACTAATCCTTAAAATCCCACACTAGTCTTTAAAATTCCCACACTAATCCTAAAATCCCACTCTAATCTTTAAAATCCCACACTAATCCTTAAAATCCCACACGAATCCTTAAAATCCCACACTAATCCTTAAATTCCCAAACTATTCCTAAAAATCCCACACTAATCCTGAAAATCCCACACTAATTTTTTTAAATCCCACACTTATCCTTAAATTCCCACACTAACCCTTAAAATCCCACACGAATTCTTAAAATCTCACACTAACCCTTAAAATCCCACACGAATCCTTAAAATCCCACACGAATCCTTAAAATCCCACACGAATCCTTAAATTCCCAAACTATTCCTAAAAATCCCACACTAATCCTGAAAATCCCTTACTAATCCTGAAAATCCCACACTAATCCTTAAATTCCCACACAAATCTTAAATTCCCAAACTATTCCTAAAAATCCCACACTAATCCTGAAAATCCCATACTAATCCTGAAAATCCCACACTAATCCTTAAATTCCCACACTAATCCTTAAAATCCCACACTAATCCTGAAAATCCCATACTAATCCTGAAAATCCCATACTAATCCTGAAAATCCCACACTAATCCTTAAATTCCCACACTAATCCTTAAAATCCCATACTAATCCTGAAAATCCCACACTAATCCTTAAATTCCCACACTAATCCTTAAATTCCCACACTAATCCTTAAATTCCCACACTAATCCTTAAAATCCCACACTAATCCTGAAAATCCCATACTAATCCTGAAAATCCCATACTAATCCTGAAAATCCCACACTAATCCTTAAATTCCCATACTAATCCTGAAAATCCCACACTAATCCTGAAATTCCCACACTAATCCTTAAAATCCCACACGAATCCTTAAAATCCCACACTAACCCTTAAATTCCCACACTAATCCTTAAATTCCCACACTAATCCTTAAAATCCCACACTAATCCTTAAAATCCCACACTAATCCTGAAAATCCCATACTAATCCTGAAAATCCCATACTAATCCTGAAAATCCCACACTAATCCTTAAATTCCCATACTAATCCTGAAAATCCCACACTAATCCTGAAATTCCCACACTAATCCTTAAAATCCCACACGAATCCTTAAAATCCCACACTAACCCTTAAATTCCCACACTAATCCTTAAATTCCCACACTAATCCTTAAAATCCCACACTAATCCTTAAATTCCCACACTAATCCTTAAAATCCCACACTAATCCTTAAAATCCCACACTAATCCTTAAAATCCCACACGAATCCTTAAAATCCCACACTAATCCTTAAAATCCCACACGAATCCTTAAAATCCCACACTAATCCTTAAAATCCCACACTAATCCTTAAATTCCCACACTAATCCTTAAAATCCCACACTAATCCTTAAAATCCCACACTAATCCTTAAATTCCCACACTAATCCTTAAAATCCCACACTAATCCTTAAATTCCCACACTAATCCTGAAAATCCCACACTAATCCTTAAATTCCCACACTAATCCTTAAAATCCCACACTAACCCTTAAAATCCCACACTAATCCTTAAAATCCCACACTAATCCTTACAATCCCACACTAATCCTTACAATCCCACACTAATCCTTACAATCCCACACTAATCCTTAAAATCCCACACTAATCCTTACAATCCCACACTAATCCTTACAATCCCACACTAATCCTTACAATCCCACACTAATCCTTAAAATCCCACACTAATCCTTAAAATCCCACACTAATCCTTACAATCCCACACTAATCCTTACAATCCCACACTAATCCTTAAAATCCCACACCAATCCTTAAAATCCCACACTAACCCTTAAAATCCCACACTAATCCTTAAAATCCCACACTAATCCTTACAATCCCACACTAATCCTTACAATCCCACACTAATCCTTACAATCCCACACTAACCCTTACAATTTTGCCCTTATTCTACATCGCAAAAGAGCAACCCAAGCCGCTGAATCCAGCACTGGGTTAAAAACCTACACAGAGCCCGAACGTCACTGAGCGGCGCCCGAAGCGGAGGCGGCGGTGGCGGCTGCGCTGCTCCGCTGTTTGAGCAGAGTCCAGTCAAAGGTGTAGTCGAACTGGTGATTGAGAGTGCGGAACAGGATCCGGAAGAGCTGTCTGAGGTACATATAGTCGGGAGCCTCCTCGAATCGAAGGCCGCGGCAATAGTTCAAGTACATGGTGAACTCGGCCGGGAAGCCTTTGCACAGGGACTCGACTGGCGTTGACATCTTCTTCTCGCTGATCTTCTGGTACTTCTGCTTCTTGGTGTTGGCCTGCGGTTGGGAGTTATGGGAATTGAGGCTTTGGGATTGGGAATTAAGATAGTATATAGTGATGAACTGTGAGACATAAGCTATGAGCCGGGATTTATGAGCTATGATTTATTACCAATGATCATGGATTAATGAACTATGACCATAGATCTATGAGCTATGACCATGGATTTATGACCAATGACCATGGATTTATGACCAATGACCATGGATTTATGACCAATGACCATGGATTTATGACCAATGATCATGGATTAATAAACTATGACCATAGATCTATGAGCTTTGACCATACATTTATGAGCTATGATCATAGATCTATAAGCTCTGACCATGGGTTTTCTAGCCATGACCATAGATAAAAGCTATGAGTAAAAAGAGTAATGAATATGAAACTATGAAGCCTTAGATTTACGAAACTATGAGCAATGGAGATGAGCAATAATCGGTGAATATGAAGCAACGTAGATGAATGAAACAAAGCCGGAAAGGATTTCACCTGCAGTCCCTGCCACGGTAGCGAGCCCCTATTAAAGTACATCAGCACGTAGCCAAGCGCTTCCATGTCATCGCGTCTGGACTGTTCGATGCCCAGGTGAGCATTGATTGAAGCGTAGCGGGCCGTGCCAGTGAGGTTCTTGTCCTCGCTGCGGGAATTGAGTTTGGGACATTTTATACCAGACTAATTCATTAATCATTTTTAGATAACAGATCTCTTGATGACTAATCACATGCTCACCGGTAAGGGATGTGCTTTCCGGAACGACTATCGCGAAACTTTTTAGCCAATCCGAAGTCAATGATGAACACCTGGCGCGGGCGGGGCGGAAATCGATTTATAGGATTTTTCATTACGGATTAGGATTTGTGGAGCAAGAGGTTGGAATTTCTTAGTTAAGGGATTCAAATTCTTCAATGGGAATAAGGAATTCGGATTATTGGGTTGGGGATTTGGATTATTGCGTTGGGGATTTGGATTATAGCGTTGGGGATTTGGATTATTGTGTTGGGGATTAGGATTTTTGGGTTGGGGATTGGGATTTTTGGGTTGGGGATTGGGATTTTTGGTTAAGGATTGGGGATAATTAAGCTGGGGAATGTGGATTATTTGCACCCTCAGACTCACCTTGTTGCAGTGACGCCCGATTCCCATGAGGAAGTTGTCCGGCTTGATGTCGCGGTGAATGAAGTTCTTGTTGTGCACGTACTCGATGCGGTTGATCATCTGGTCGGCCAGCATCAGCACGGTCTTCATAGTGAACCGGCGAGAGCAGAAGCTGAACAGGTCCTCCAGGCTGGGGCCCAGCAGGTCCATCACCAGCACGTTGTAGTCCTTCTCTACACCGAACCAGCTGCGAGGGCGGGGAGACAGAGTGGGTACGGGTTCAGGACAATGGACAGGGAGTGTCAGGCAGACAGACAGACAGATAGACAGACAGGCAGACAGACAGACAGACAAACAGGCAGACAGACAGACAGACAGACAGTCAGACAGACAGACAGACAGGCAGACAGACAGACAAACAGGCAGACAGACAGACAGACAGACAGTCAGACAGACAGACAGACAGTCAAACAGACAGACAGACAGACAGACAGACAGACAGACAGACAGACAGACAGTCAGTCAAACAGACAGACAGACAGACAGACAGAAGGACAGACAGACAGAAGGACAGACAGACAGAAGGACAGACAGACAGAAGGACAGACAGACAGACAGAAGGACAGACAGACAGAAGGACAGACAGACAGAAGGACAGACAGACAGACAAAAGGACAGACAGACAGACAGACAGACAGACAGACAGGACAGACAGAAGGACAGACAGACAGACAGACAGACAGACAGACAGACAGACAGACAGACAGACAGACAGTCAGACAGACAGACAGACAGACAGGCAGACAGGCAGACAGACAGACAAACAGGCAGACAGACAGACAGACAGACAGTCAGACAGACAGACAGACAGTCAAACAGACAGACAGACAGACAGACAGACAGACAGACAGACAGACAGACAGTCAGTCAAACAGACAGACAGACAGTCAAACAGACAGACAGACAGACAGAAGGACAGACAGACAGAAGGACAGACAGACAGACAGAAGGACAGACAGACAGACAGACAGACAGACAGACAAAAGGACAGACAGACAGACAGACAGACAGACAGACAGACAGACAGACAGACAGGACAGACAGACAGAAGGACAGACAGACAGACAGACAGACAGACAGACAGACAGACAGCACAACAGCGCCAAGATCCCTCAGACTCACCGCACATGTGGAATGCCAATGCCGCCCTGCAGCAGCTTGTACAGTTTGCTTTCATACAGAAGCTGCGGATGGCGCGCCTTCTGACTCTCCAGTTTGACAGCAATTTCCTTAGAAATAAAAGGAAGAAACGCGTGTATTTTGCTGAGTTTTATAAACAGTCAAATGGATATTTGTATAGTATATTATATTAGAGATTTGCAATTTATCTACAAAGCTGTTTGTTAATGACTTTGTAGCCTCTAATACCGAATTTCAATCTTTGTTCAACTGCACATATAGAGCATTAACAATCGAACTACTTTAATATTGATTATTAGAATTCCTAGGATTTTAGGACCTCTACTAAGTAATTCCAAAGTAGACCATTTCAAAGAAATGGAAATCTCTAGATTACACCTAAATTAATAGAGCTATGAAATGCTATGAAAATGCTATTTTATAAGAAATATCTATCCAAAAAAGCCCAATATATGATTATAGATTGATTTCTAATTGCCAAATAAGAGTTTTATAGCTTTTTTTGTTTAAACTACCTAAATTAGCTTACACAAAAAATTCATAACTTAGACTAATTATTACTAGCCATTACTTTTAGCCTTTGGGTAAAAACTCAACTTAGGCTTATAAAATGGACCCCAAGTAACCTATAAGAAAGGTTTTGAATTTTTTTTAATTGGTCAAGTAATAAAAAAGTTACAAAACTTTTTGCATTAAAATTTTTTAACATTTTTGTAAAATATTTTGCCTATTAAGCATTATGATCATTTTTGCTCATAAACTTATTCTTTATAAATATTTCAAGCAAGTTTTTACTATTTTTTAACTAATAGGCCTATCTATGTCCAATCCAAAATTAGGAAACACTGCTCTATGCACCATATACTGGAACTAAACCTTTTTGCATTCTTTTTTGATAAAACTACATTCAATTTCGGCAAACTGGCTTTCATTTTTGGCATCAGCTATGGCCGCACATCTACATTGCATTCAAATTTGACAAACCAAAAACCAATTTTGACAAACTGCATTAAATTTTAGCAACTCAAGTTTCTATTTAGACAAACTGATATTCAAATTCAGCAAACTGGATTCAATTTTGGCATTGTATATTCAATTTTGGCAGCCTTTGAAAAAGGGCCTTTATTGTTGCAATGCTTCTTTAATAATTTCTGACATATTATATCATAAAAACATTTGTTTTTTGGTGTAAATTTGAATTTACAATGTAAGAAATCACTTTTTTGGTCTATTGTATAATAGATTTAAGAGTGTGATGAAATGGCACAAATTTACAATAGTGAACTATTGTGATGCACTAGATTTTATATGCCAAGCATATTTTCAGGTCTATTATACACTAGAAAAATCTAGCATATATATAAAGATTTAGGAATACAGTATTAACGAAAATATTTAGAGGAAAATGAAAAATTATAACATAATATAAACTAATAATATATAAATTTTTCTTTCTATGACTACTATAGTTTAGATTGTATATTAGTGTATGCCAGGTTAAATGCCAAAAAATGATGAGACCTTATTTGTATGCTGGGTTTGTGTGCTAATATAAAAAAATTGTCATTTGACACAATGTATCTACTATTATGTATATTGCAATATACCTTGATATATACTGAAAAATGGTAAGACCCTTGTTGTATGCCGGGAAATCCTAGCGTACATGTATAAAGATAGTAATCAACTGTCATTTAGGGACTATTGTAGGAACTATTAGGAATAGGACTTAGGGTTTAGGCTAAGAAATTAGGGAATTGCATTGTTATCAAAGTGTGGTAGAGTATAGCAGTTGTGGATAGCTGCACTCTTATAAAAAGCTACAAGCGCTTAAAGATAGCAGTGCTGTGCAAAGGGCAAGTGCAGGCCACCCTAAAAGTCTGCTTCCACTTTAAAGGGGTTGTATGCTTTTATGTGGGGTGGGGTTGTATGCCTTTATCAATTACATTTTTAAATAAAGACATTTAAGAAGTTGCATAAGAGTGGGAAACTATGAGAATTGGCCAGAATAGAATTGAAATGATATCTAGAAGATATGGGAAGTGACAATGCAGATAGTTTCACAGGGACTTCATTGGGAAAATTTACTATAAATAAGCAAGGGATTAAATGTCTAATCTTTATTTATTTTACTCTCTCTATACTAACTTTTGAATTGCTTAAACAACTAGTTTGCCAAATTATGCCAATCGCTTCTGCAAAAACTAGCTATGAATAGAGGCTAAGACTAAGCACTGCCATGACTATAGATTTATGAAGCTTAGCTTAGTTATACCATAGTGTCTCAGACTTATTCTCCCAGCTTGTAGCTTGCTTATTTATATAAACATTAAAAATACAGTTATTAAATATAAAATTCTATGCTTAATTAGAAAATACCATCTAGGAGTATTCTACCTTGTTTGAGTTATTATTACTCATATGTTAGACTCTAGTTAGTGGCTGGCTAGACCCTTATAACATGTCACTTCCTAACCTATGGTATAACTATAGTATAAATATTTTTTCTTTTAGCTTTAAATTTCTTTTTTTACAAAATTGCATTGCACAATTACTTATTTGCAAAAAAACTATAGATTTTTGCAAAAAAAGAACTATTTTTGTTCAAATTTGCTATTTGCATACATAACATTGGCAAGTCATGGGACTCTCACTAATTACAAAGTCTCTAACATCATTTCCTAGGTTTACCTAGTTTTTAATTTTAGGGAGCATTGTGTTGTGGTTTTATTAATAAACTAGGCCTATTAAAGAATTCATTTGTTGGTTAAAGCTAGACTTGTGTGATTTGGATTTTTTGTTTGTAAAAAACAAAACAAAAATTGCTTACTTCTCCATTGGTTTGGTTTACACCAAGATATATTTCTCCAAAAGATCCACTTCCAATTTTCTTTATTAGACGATACTTCTGATTTACAATAAATTCCTTGTTGCTGGCACTGCTGGCCATGTTTTAATAACAAAAGAGAATGAATATTATCTTTAATAATTAGATCAGGCTGCCATAATAAAAGACCATTACTAAAAATATTGAAAGGCTGAAAAATATATTATAGCAAATCTTCTAGGCAAGCAAATCACCAGTAGGCTCAAAAGTCAATTGTTTATGTAGAATTAAAAACCAAGACTGTTGGTGATTTTTTCGCCGTTGAAGTGATGACTTTTCTTATGTAGACTTATTTGTATAAGAAAATATGCAACTAGGCTCATCAGTCATCTCACGCAATAGACAATAGTAAGTAAAATTCAATCATCTGTGTGTATATGTTTAAAATATACGCTGTTACCATTTTTTAACTATAATTACTCCTCAGAGCAAAAGATAACTTTATTTCACAGATAAATACTAAATTATAATCTTTTTGTCCAGAAACTACAGTTACGAGTTTATATCATTGTTTTAACTGACATTTGCTTTCATTTAACGGGTTTCTTTATGAGTCAATCATATTTGAAGGAGCTAGAATGCACCTCGGTTTTTATGCAATAAAAATAATATAAGATAAATAAGATAAATGAATGTAACGTTAGGATAGCTGATACAAAGTGATGAATGGTGGCTGCAGTTTCATTGTATTTAAAATAAATTTTGCACTAAATTAATAATTTAATATTAATAAATTAAACTAATGTACCAGTTGGTCAAATGTGAAAGAGAAAATTTCAAAACAGTTTTGACCATCAGTTGACTGTTTTTGTAGAATTGAAAGAGTAAAATTGCGTATCGAAAAGTTATGGGGCTTAATAAAAATGGGCGGTGTATTAGTTCCAATTTTCAAGGAGTAAATAATTTAATATATTTAAAGTGCGAATTTTTATCTTAGTTATTACTGAATTTTCTGCACTGCGTTAAAAACTTAATTGCAGTTATTGTAGTTCAAAGAAAGAAGGTAGCTATAGCAGACTTCGAAGAACTGGAGTTCTCAGCGGCAGCTAACAGCACGGTTTGTAGGTGCACGTGGTATGTGGCGGCTCGTCACACACATTTGTCGTGGTGGTGTAGGTTCGCTGAAAATTTTGAGGGTGCGTGTCTTTGTTTTCTTTTTCAATTTCTCAATGCGAACGCTTCAGCCAGTAACGATCTTGCATGTTACTCGTAGTTTGCAGTATTACTGCTGCTTACCTTCTGCTCAGTAGCACAGCAGGTCTTTCCGCAAGGGTTGCACGCCGGAGCACACGGAGCGCAGGCCGGAGCACATGGGCTGCATGAAGGAGCGCAGGCCGGAGCACACGGAGCGCAGGCCGGAGCACACGGAGCGCAGGCCGGAGCACATGGGCTGCATGAAGGAGCGCAGGAGACCTGGGTGCTGCAGAACGACATGCTGACTGCTGGTTAGTTGAAGATGATGCTCTGAAATCAGGAGACGGATGCCGTTAGTGTTACTGTGAGTAGTAAAATATCGCAGTAAAGATGTTTTAAACAGTCGCTAATCCAATATACTAAAACTAAGCTGTTAAATGATTTATAAGTTTGGTTAGTCCTAGGTAAGTTGGGACCTGCTGAATCATGCAGAATATTTTACTAAGGGCAAATTTGAAAACTTTGAAAGGACTTAAATAAAGGAACGCCTATTCTAGTAGTATGACAGTCCATATACTAAGTATGCTAGCTGTTAAATTATTTAGACACATTCTGTCTGCTGAGCAAAGGGGTCAGATGAAAGTAAAAAAATATTATAACGTTAGGACAACTGCTGTGCACTGTGATGAATAGCATCGCATTTTCAGTGTATTTTGATGGAATTGGTTGCAAGCGTTCTGATTCAGATTCTACTTCTAAATAGTATTTAAAGTGAAAGGGAGTAATTTAAAACACGTTTGAAAGTGAATTGACTATTTTTATAGGCTTTTAATCCATTTTTAAGAGTGAAAGAGTAGATCTAAAAGTCATGGATCTTAAAAATGTGCCGTGAATTTGTTTCTTATTCAAGAAGTTCTTATTGTTTAAAGTGCGTTTCGTGACTGTGTTAAAAACTGAATTGCAGTGTTATTGTAGTCCAAAGAAAGAAGCTAGCAGATTTCGAAGAACTGGAGTTCTCAGCAGCAGCTAGCAGCAGGGCTTGTAGGTGCACGTGGTCTTGGGCGGGTCGTCACACACCTTTGTCGTGGTGGTGTAGGTTCGCTGAAAATGTTGATTGTGCGCCTTTGGTTTGTTTCAAATTTTCGATGCAAACGCTTCAGATGTACTTTAGAGGCCATTCAGTAATGACCGTGCATGTTAGTTTATTGACACTGCATGCTTAATTACCTTCTGCTCAGTAACGCAGCAGGTCTTTCCGCAAGGATTGCACGCCGGAGCACAGGGAGCGCAGGCCGGGGCACAGGGAGCGCAGGCCGGAGCACAGGGAGCGCAGGCCGGAGCACAGGGAGCGCAGGCCGGAGCACAGGGAGCGCAGGCCGGGGCACACGGAGCGCAGGCCGGAGCACATGGGCTGCATGAAGGAGCGCAGGAGACCTGGGTGCTGCAGAACGACATGCTGACTGCTGGTTAGTTGAAGATGATGCTCTGAAATCAGGAGCCAGATGTCTTTAGTGTTACTGTGAGTAGTAAAATATTGCAATAACGATGTTTTAAACAATTAAGCCTAAACTTAATAGCCTAACTCTATTCCATAAGCTGTTACATGATTTATAAGTTTGGTTAGTCCTAAGGTAAGTTGGGACCTACTGCATCATGCAGAATATTTTACTGAGGGCAAATTTGAAAACTTTAAAAGGATTTAAATAAGGAAACTTTATTCTAGTTTGACAGGTGACAGCAATATTCTGCCTAAGTGAGAGCTGTTTAATAGACGTAAAATAATACGAAATCAAGCAGTCACACGAGGAGACAACCAAAGGCCAATTAGTATCTAAAAGTCTAATAGAACAGTAATCTTGTGTATCAAAAAGTTGGACTTATTTTTTCAAAATGTTCTTAAATTTGACCGGAATAAATGACAATATTTTTGTGAGCGCTCAGTCGGAGTGCTGGCTCGCGGGAGTGAAACTATCATTTGTTGTGGTCCAGGAGTAAAGCAAGCTGTTAATGTTCAGTTCATAGTGGCTGGTTGTCAGCCTGAGATCCTTTCTGCATTGCTGCTGGTTGTCATGACCAGATCTCGCTTTTTTCTAGTAGCACGGACGGCCGCCCTTGTAAGATTTCGTGTCGTAATAGCAGGTGGTCTTGGCTGGCTGGTCGCACACTTTAGTGGTAGTCAGGTAGGTCCTCTGTAAGAGTGGCGACTTGATGATTAATTTATTGTACGCAACACGGATTGGAAATTTCAAAAAGAGAGGAGGGGAGAGGAGAGCAGGGGAGAGGAGAGGAGAGCAGGGGAGAGGAGAGGAGAGCAGGGAGAGGAGAGGAGAGGAGAGCAGGGGAGAGGAGAGGAGAGCAGGGGAGGGGAGAGGAGAGGAGAGCAGGGGAGGGGAGAGGAGAGGAGAGCAGGGGAGGGGAGAGGAGAAGAGAGCAGGGGAGGGGAGAGGAGAGGAGAGCAGGGGAGAGGAGAGGAGAGGAGAGCAGGGGAGGGGAGAGGAGAGGAGAGCAGGGGAGGGGAGAGGAGAGGAGAGCAGGGGAGAGGAGAGGAGAGCAGGGGAGAGGAGAGGAGAGCAGGGGAGAGGAGAGGAGAGCAGGGGAGGGAGAGGAGAGCAGGGGAGAGGAGAGGAGAGCAGGGGAGAGGAGAGGAGAGCAGGGAGGGGAGAGGAGAGCAGGGGAGAGGAGAGGAGAGCAGGGGAGAGGAGAGGAGAGGAGAGCAGGGGAGAGGAGAGGAGAGCAGGGGAGAGGAGAGGAGAGGAGAGCAGGGGAGAGGAGAGGAGAGGAGAGCAGGGGAGGGGAGAGGAGAGCAGGGGAGGGGAGAGGAGAGGAGAGCAGGGGAGGGGAGAGGAGAGCAGGGGAGAGGAGAGGAGAGGGGAGGGGAGAGGAGAGCAAGGGAGAGGAGAGGAGAGCAGGGGAGGGAGAGGAGAGGAGAGCAGGGGAGAGGAGAGGAGAGGAGAGCAGGGGAGGGGAGAGGAGAGGAGAGCAGGGGAGGGGAGAGGAGAGCAGGGGAGAGGAGAGGAGAGGAGAGCAGGGGAGGGGAGAGGAGAGCAGGGGAGAGGAGAGGAGAGCAGGGGAGAGGAGAGGAGAGCAGGGGAGGGGAGAGGAGAGCAGGGGAGAGGAGAGGAGAGCAGGGGAGAGGAGAGGAGAGGAGAGCAGGGGAGAGGAGAGGAGAGCAGGGGAGAGGAGATGAGAGGAGAGGAGAGCAGGGGAGAGGAGAGGAGAGCAGGGGAGAGGAGAGGAGAGGAGAGGAGAGCAGGGGAGAGGAGAGGAGAGCAGGGGAGAGGAGAGGAGAGCAGGGGAGGGAGAGGAGAGGAGAGCAGGGGAGAGGAGAGGAGAGCAGGGGAGAGGAGAGGAGAGCAGGGGAGGGGAGAGGAGAGGAGAGCAGGGGAGAGGAGAGGAGAGCAGGGGAGAGGAGAGGAGAGCAGGGGAGGGGAGAGGAGAGCAGGGGAGAGGAGAGGAGAGCAGGGGAGAGGAGAGGAGAGGGGAGGGGAGAGGAGAGCAAGGGAGAGGAGAGGAGAGCAGGGGAGGGGAGAGGAGAGGAGAGCAGGGGAGAGGAGAGGAGAGGAGAGCAGGGGAGGGGAGAGGAGAGGAGAGCAGGGGAGGGGAGAGGAGAGGAGAGCAGGGGAGAGGAGAGGAGAGCAGGGGAGAGGAGAGGAGAGCAGGGGAGGGGAGAGGAGAGGAGAGCAGGGGAGTGGAGAGGAGAGCAGGGGAGAGGAGAGGAGAGCAGGGGAGAGTAGAGGAGAGCAGGGGAGGGGAGAGGAGAGCAGGGGAGAGGAGAGGAGAGCAGGGGAGAGGAGAGGAGAGCAGGGGAGGGGAGAGGAGAGGAGAGCAGGGGAGGGGAGAGGAGAGCAGGGGAGAGGAGAGGAGAGCAGGAGAGAGGAGAGGAGAGCAGGGGAGGGGAGAGGAGAGGAGAGCAGGGGAGGGGAGAGGAGAGCAGGGGAGAGGAGAGGAGAGCAGGGGAGAGGAGAGGAGAGCAGGGGAGAGGAGAGGAGAGCAGGGGAGGGGAGAGGAGAGCAGGGGAGGGGAGAGGAGAGCAGGGGAGGGGAGAGGAGAGGAGAGCAGGGGAGGGGAGAGGAGAGGAGAGCAGGGGAGGGGAGAGGAGACCAGAGAAGGCGAGAATAGACGAGAGGAGAAGAGGAGAGGTAATAGAATGGAGAAGAGAGGGGGATAGGAAGGGGGTAATTTTTTCGTCTATTCACTAAAGAAACCATGCAACTTCAAAGATAAAAAACGTTAATTTTTTTCTACCCGAACCAGTACGTTTTTGCATCATCCTTTTAAAGTTCGACCTTCGGAAATTGGACAGGGGTGCCAGCGATATGTGCTCACCTTCTGCTCGGTGGAGCTGCACGACTTGCCACACGGCTGGCTGCAGGTCACGGTTGGCGCGCAGGCTGGCGCGCAGGTTGGCGCGCAGGCTGGCGCGCAGGCTGGCGCGCAGGCGGGTGCAGCGACGGCGCAGGGCGTGGCTGCCGCAGCCGGGGCGCAGGCTGGAGCAGCCAGAGTGTACGCTGGCGCCTGCACGCAGGGCACAGAGGCGTAGGACGCGGCGCACTGAACGTAGGGCCCCGGAGCGGAGTAGTACAGACCGCACGGGTTGGTGCCGTATGTGTAGCTGTAGGCCATCTTCTTTGGTGAAAAATTTTTTGCGGGAAAATATGAGCGCGAGGCTTCGGGGGGCAAAAATTCATTGGGGAATTGCTGGAGAAGTCAAGGTAAGAAGTCAAGGATTTCGGGGGGATCGCAAAAATGCTTTGACTCTTGGGGACACAACGCCAAAAACCAAAATGCATCCTACTTCACATTGCCTAAGGTTCACAATCTACTTTCTACATGCAGTAAGTAGTTCAAAAATTTTATACATTTCTCTGTTGCCTCCCCAACGGGGGACGCAGATTGCTAGTCTAATATACTAAAATAATTCTTAAGTAACTAATAAATTATTCCAAGACAGAGACAACAGACAAAGCAGCTTACCTCGACGCTGAGTTCGACTCTTTAATAAAAGTTATTGTTGTCCTTTCAGAAGCTTAAAGCTGATTGAGCTCGATGTAAACTGCAGTCTGTTTCAGCTCTGAGACCGGTCTTATTTATCCCATTTTTCGACAAGGGAAGTCTCTCGATTTTTGTCGGTTCCTGTCTGATGCGAACCTTCTCAAGCCATTGCTTCCGCCATTTTTAACTTCATGTGCGCAGATCATTGAGAATGCAGTTTGAAAACAATTTTAAGCTACCCTGAGCCTTACAGTTCGATGTTGGAATACTTTCATATCCGGACTTTGCTTTATTGGCGACCCGGCCTCTGCACCCTAGCGGTGCCGTTCGAAGTGCTTTTTGCGACTGTCGGGAAATCTCTGCTTTGATTGCTTTCAATATGTAATTATATTAGAGTTAGTCTCAGCTTATGGTTGTTTATTAATAATTTGCATAAAAAATATCTACATGCTAGATAGCCTGTGTTGCTGACTTCATCCTTAGCGCTTCTGACACCATCTTCGTGTCAGGAGACAGACAGGAATGGATAATGGGGACAGAAAGGAGTGGATAATGGAAACAGACAAGAGTGGATAATGGGGACAGACAGGAGTGGATAATGGGGACAGACAGGAGTGGATAATGGGGACAGACAGGATTGGATAATGGGACAGAGAAGAGTGGATATTGGGGACAGACAGAAGTGGATAATGGAGACAGACAGGAGTGGATAATGGAGACAGACAGGAGTGGATAATGGGGACAGACAGGAGTGGATAATGGGGACAGACAGGAGTGGATAATGGGGACAGACAGGAGTGGATAATGGGGACAGACAGGAAAGGATAATGGGGACGGAGAAGAGTGGATAATGGGGATAGACAGGAGTGGATAATGGGGACAGACAGGAGAGGATAATGGGGACAGACAGGAGGGGATAATGGGGACAGACAGGAGTGGATAATGGGGACAGACAGGAAAGGATAATGGGGACAGACAGGAGTGGATAATGGTGACAGACAGGAGTAGATAATGGAGACAGACAGGAGTGGATATTGGGGACAGACATACAGACAGACTGGAATGAATGACTGGAGACTGGCTGAGTTAACGCAGAATAATTCTTATAGAAATGTGTGTGGCCTGCAAGAATGTTGCATACTGATGATGGCGCCTGCTAGTTACCAAGGGCTTAGTGGTGCTTGCTAGCTATACACTTATACAATTAAGAGATGGAAATGAATTGATAAAGAAATGAAATATGCAAATTTGTTTGTATATTTCCGGCCAGCCATTTTTGCGTAAATATTCGCCATTTCCGGCAATGCAATTCAGTTTTAAAAGAACTTGGCTTCGGTTGGATGCTATTTAACTAATACGCCTCAGATTGCCTAATATGGAAGCTGCGGCTGCTTGCAATAGAAGAGAATGAAGATTGCAATCGAGGGTGTGAGTGTACTGTGTCTGCATTTGTCACATAGATCACCGGGAGTCAGACACGGCTGTTGGAGAGAGGCATAGAGAGGGAGGGCATAGAGAGGGAGGGCATAGAGAGGGAGAGCATAGAGAGGGAGGGCATAGAGAGGGAGGGCATAGAGAGGGAGGGCATAGAGAGGGAGGGCATAGAGAGGGAGGGCATAGAGAGGTAGGGCATAGAGAGAGAGAGCATAGAGAGAGAGGGCATAGAGAGGGAGAGCATAGAGAGGGAGAGCATAGAGATGGAGGGCATAGAGAGGGAGAGCATAAAGAGGGAGGGCATAGAGATGGAGGGCATAGAGAGGGAGAGCATAGAGAGGGAGAGCATAGAGATGGAGGGCATAGAGAGGGAGAGCATAGAGAGGGAGGGCATAGAGAGGGAGAGCATAGAGAGGGAGGGCATAGAGAGGGGGCGATGAGAATGGGGGCGAAGCCAGTGGCTGAAATAGCTGTAGTGTGAAATCATATTTTAGGAAGAAAAGAGTCTGCACCAAAAACACTTCAAATCTTGTGTAAGTAAACTTATGCCAAACTGAATGTGCTGCCTGGGCAAATTATCAGTATATTTATTAGTAAAATTTGAATTTTGTCACACTTCCGTATATGGATATGGTATAGCATAGTGTAATAACAAGTTGCGGTTTCAAAAAGAAAAATGACATGTACTTTTGGAAGGAAGTGGTTGAATACAGATCGCGTCTTGCATACCAGATCATGCATTTATATAGTTAGACTGCTTTAGCAAGGCTGATTTTGCCAAAAAAAAGTGCTAATGATCAGCTTTTCAAACAGTACAAACGCAGTACCTGGTACGAAGCAATTGCAATCTTTGTAGACCGATGGGTATTTACTAACTAGTTCAAAGCTATATAATTATTCGAAATCTCACCTTCAAGCCATCAAGTATCGTTATGAGTAGCCAGAAAGGCAGAAATCTTTATGTTGATAGAAAGAGCTAGAGAGACAGACGCCGTCGTTAGAGCGGTTTGGGGCTGTTTTATAGTGTGTAAAGCGCGGACTGCATATTGTTAACAACGCCCACAGACCACTGCAAGGGGAGGGGGGTGCAGACTGCAGGCTAGAGTATCTAGAATGTGCGCACAGGCATACCACTACAGGCGCAGCTGCTGCTGCCGCATTGAAAAAATACCCCCCCCCCCACCGCCTATATACGCGCAGAAATGTTGTATTAAGACTAGCAAGCCCTGCCCCCCTCCGGGGGGAGATAGCGGCAGGCTTAGCTCAGCCACATATAGCCCCTTCTCTCCTCTGTGCCGTGTGCACGCCAGGGCGCGCGATCGCTGAGACGGCCGTCCGTCCCAGACCGAAATTCTCTCTGCCTCTCTAATAGTCTGAGCTAGAAATCCTTGAACACAGACCTGCAGCTGCCCGCAGTAGAATTAGCCAACCCCTCACCCCGGCAGACTGTAACTACTATTGTACTGTACATAGCTCCGCGTGATGATTAGCTTTCCAAAATTAGAAGATCCAGTTTTTCAAAGCAGAAAAATGCGCCCTGTGCCCCCTCTTTCTCACGCTGCTATCAACTAACTATCTCACTCAATTGGAGCTTTAGGCTAATCGATAGTTGCTAAGCTACGAACCGCCCCTCCAACACCCCATGCAGTGGCCCCATGCAGCACGCTTAGTCGCATACCGAAGCCCACCCCTAACCCCCACTAACCTCTTTTATTATGCGAATTCAGAATTTGTTTTGAGTTTAAAACATATAGCTTGGAAATTCCAGTACAGCTGCTATTCAAGTGCAGGGGCTCAGGGGGAGGGGGCACAGAGACCACTGCAGGTGCTGCTGCATGCAGTTTTTTACGGCATGGCAGCGACAGGGGGCGGGCGTATTCACAACGTACTGAACAAAATCTTCATTTGAATGAGTCTACATGTAAAATATGATACCATTTTTCTGCTCTGCCTTTCAAAGCACAATTGTCAATCATATGAAAGAATACTTACAGATACTGCTGGTAAAATTACCGTAAATTCATATAGTTGCCCGCAACTAGTTGATTGATAGAGACTTTATATCGGCTTCTAAATAAATAAATAAAAGAACCCTAACTGCTCAACTGTGTGAGAGTCTAACTGCTCAGCTGTGTGAGAGTCTAACTGCTCAGCTGTGTGAGAGTCTAACTGCTCAACTGTGTGAGAGTCTAACTGCTCAGCTGTGTGAGAGTCTAACTGCTCAGCTGTGTGAGAGTCTAACTGCTCAACTGTGTGAGAGTCTAACTGCTCAGCTGTGTGAGAGTCTAACTGCTCAACTGTGTGAGAGTCTAACTGCTCAGCTGTGTGAGAGTCTAACTGCTCAGCTGTGTGAGAGTCTAACTGCTCAACTGTGTGAGAGTCTAACTGCTCAGCTGTGTGAGAGTCTAACTGCTCAGCTGTGAGTCTAACTGCTCAGCTGTGAGTCTAACTGCTCAGCTGTGAGTCTAACTGCTCAGCTGTGAGAGTCTAACTGCTCAGCTGTGAGAGAGTCTAACTGCTCAGCTGTGTGAGAGTCTAACTGCTCAGCTGTGTGAGAGTCTAACTGCTCAGCTGTGTGAGAGTCTAACTGCTCAGCTGTGTGAGAGTCTAACTGCTCAGCTGTGTGAGAGTCTAACTGCTCAGCTGTGTGAGAGTCTAACTGCTCAGCTGTGTGAGAGTCTAACTGCTCAGCTGTGTGAGAGTCTAACTGCTCAGCTGTGTGAGAGTCTAACTGCTCAGCTGTGTGAGAGTCTAACTGCTCAGCTGTGTGAGAGTCTAACTGCTCAGCTGTGTGAGAGTCTAACTGCTCAGCTGCGTGAGAGTCTAACTGCTCAGCTGTGTGAGAGTCTAACTGCTCAGCTGTGTGAGAGTCTAACTGCTCAGCTGTGTGAGAGTCTAACTGCTCAGCTGTGTGAGAGTCTAACTGCTCAGCTGCGTGAGAGTCTAACTGCTCAGCTGTGTGAGAGTCTAACTGCTCAGCTGTGTGAGAGTCTAACTGCTCAGCTGTGTGAGAGTCTAACTGCTCAGCTGTGTGAGAGTCTAACTGCTCAGCTGTGTGAGAGTCTAACTGCTCAGCTGCGTGAGAGTCTAACTGCTCAGCTGTGTGAGAGTCTAACTGCTCAGCTGTGTGAGAGTCTAACTGCTCAGCTGTGTGAGAGTCTAACTGCTCAGCTGTGTGAGAGTCTAACTGCAAAGCTGTGAGAGAGTCTAACTGCTCAGCTGTGTGAGAGTCTAACTGCTCAGCTGTGTGAGAGTCTAACTGCTCAGCTGTGAGAGAGTCTAACTGCTCAGCTGTGTGAGAGTCTAACTGCTCAGCTGTGAGAGTCTAACTGCAAAGCTGTGAGAGAGTCTAACTGCTCAGCTGTGTGAGAGTCTAACTGCTCAGCTGTGTGAGAGAGATCAAAGTTGCTAAAGCATGTTATTATAGCTGAGAGAAGAAACCAGAACAGCACATACTGTACTTTGTAGTTTATGAATTTATTTGTTGCTGCTTATTGCAGACTTAGTAAGATTTGATAATTGAACAATAAGGACATATGCACGTATACTATAAACTATGTACATTAGTTTATAAATTTTATGTCCACGATAATTGTTCACTTTCGAATGAAATTATGGCCTCCGCACAGTACACTCGATAGTACCTATTGCGGTCTGTGAAACGATTTGATCTAAATATAAAACACATATACACATACTACACGCCAATGATCTCATCTTTACTCTATTATGAAAATACATTTATTTTTTGGCAGCAGAGGCCTAAAAACATGTGTAGGTGTCATTTTTGGCATTATAATTTTCTCGAAGAACACATAATATTTAATTTTTGCACTGAGTGGTTGGTTGAAATTTAAATAGTGTAGCGAGTCCGGTAAGCTTTAGATTCACTTAGCGAAGGCGAAGGAGACTAGGTGTGCTACTATTAGTAGCATATGTTGAGCAGCTACGCCTGTCAGGCCTGGACGATTTATATAAGAAATCGTTCTGTCTTACTATGAAATGCGTAAACTGATCTGCTCTGATTATTTATCACAACGTGCTGCGGTTTCACTTTTTAATTTGATTGACATTTGAAAGGCTCGTCGTCCAAGGCTCGGCTGCCATACTCTTGTCTTACAGAAATTAAGACTAATGTCTGTAATTTATTTACATGTTAACTTACATGTTAAGTAGGAGTCGAATTTCTTGTGAAAGGAATCCAATTAAACAAAAAAATCGATTATTAAAAGCCTAGAATAAATTACGCACATAATTATAACAGCTGAGGAATAGTATCTTGACTAAATTTTAAATAAGTAAACTAGATTTGAATTACAGAATTGTCAAACCGTTACAATATAGTTATCCGCGAATTTTGCATGCATATTGTATTGTATGCAAATTATAATATAGCATAAAACTGTAACTTATAAAATGGAAATGTGAAGCAGTTTAAGAGTTGTTTCTAGCAGGTCTAGGGTTTTATTTTATTAAGAACTTAATTTCATGGGCTCTGGAAAATATATAAATTTGTCTTTTTGTACTTTTTCTTTGGAAGTCACCAGGCCTAGCTATTGCTATTGTCTTGACATTAAAGGCTAAATTATTTATTTAGTAGACCTGTTTGCCATGTCTTGTTTTCATAAAAACTAAGCAAAATCGTCTAAAAATGAAATCTCTCTATTAGATAAAATAATACTGTTTCACCTGTTTGGCTAAAAGGCCTAGGCCTATGACTTATTTATGGTCTTAATAGTAATGCCAGTGAATTAAAATATCAAAAAACCAGTATAATAGGCCTGTATAGGCTACCCTAAAGCTTGATTAATCTGAAATTGAAATTAAAGAAATAAGATAATATAGGCCTAAATGACATTTCAAATATTCAAATAATATAAATTCTGTTTAATAAGCAAAATCTAATTTAGATTAGAAATAGAAATTAGATTTTTTAATAAAAAGGTCATTTCTTAAGCAAGTTTTAAACATAGTCTATATGCAATATACAATATATTTATAATATATAAATTATAATTGTGTTGTGACTGTTGTTTTTTTGTTTCTTATTTATTTCATAACAAAATATACAAAACATCAAAACAATTATTTCTTGTATATACATTTTTTAAATATTGTCCTAATAGGCCTAGCCATTACTCATTTTATAACAAAATTCATATATATATATATTTAAAAAATGGAAATTTTCAAAAGCTTACTTTTAATTACTTTGCCATTTGTTGTATAACAAGCCTAGGAATACTTTTATTTCATAGAAAAAAATATATTTCATTGGATATACAATGGCATAGCCAGGGGGCTGGGGGGCCACGGCCTCCCCCTCTAATTGCCGGGGGGTGGGGTTGGGTACAGTGGATACCAAAAACCAAGAGGCAATTAAGTGCCTGCAGTGCCAAAATGAGTGCCTGTGGCACCAAAATGAGTGCCTATGGCACCAAAATAAGTTGCCTGCAGCATTAAAATGAGTGCCTATGGCATCAAAATGAGTGCCTGTAGTGCCAAAAGTGGCAATTGCATAAGGCATGGCTAGCTAGGCCAATCTGCCCCCCCCCCAATTGAAATTCCTGGCTACACCATTGTTGATATATAAATTTCAATTGTTTTTATCTTTTTTTCACTTATAGAAATAATAATTAGCAAGCTATTTTTAGTAATTAATTTGGCTTTTTAAAAGCGTATTAAAAGCTATCATAATATTAAATATATTGTTATTAAAAATACGAGGGGAAGTCAAAAAGTAATGATAATTTTGCTCTCACGCCTAAAATATCAGAGTTATTGAACTGCAACTGGTTTCATTTGAAAAAACATCTTTTAATCTTTATTTGACAGAGTTTTGGTTCTTCTAAAGTTATTGATGCTTGCATGGTGACACTCTAATCACAGTATACCCTTTCAGCAATGGAAAATTCAAAAATCGAAGCTCATACTAACGTGACGTTTATTGTATAGCTTGGTTGGAAGCCAGCCGAAATCATTGACGCTTTGAAGAAGGTCTATGGGGACACTGCTCCACCAGATCCAACCATTTATTGCTGGATTCAGGCTTTTAAGGAAGGCCGAGAGTCCATGGAAGACGCCCAGCGGTCGGGAAGGCCCACAACATCGCGCACAGGGGAAAGTGTGGCAGCTGTGCAGCCAGTGATTGAGCTGGATCGGCGCGTGACCATAGACAATATTGCTGACAAAGTGGGCATTGCTCATGGCAGTGCTCACTCCATTGTGACGGACTGTCTTGGTCTGAGCAAGCTGAGTGCCCGCTGGGTCCCGAGGCTGTTGCGGCCTGAACACTGGGTTCAGCACACTGAGTGTGCCATCAACCTGCTGAACCGCTTGGACGCTGGTTCAGAAAACAGCTACCAGCGCTTAGTGACGAGGATGAAACATGGATATTTCAGTACAATCCCGAGTCCAAGTTCCAATCCAAGGAGTGGCTGCCACGAGGTTCAGCAGGCCCCAAGAAGTTCCATGCGGAACTGTCTGCAGCGAAGGTCTTGGCGACGATTCTCTGGGATGTTGAGGGAGTGGTGATGGTGGACTTCTTGGAAAGCCAGAAGACCATCAATGCCACCTATTATGCGTCGCTTCTGCGAAAGCTCTGCACCGAACTGGCCAAAAAGCAACCTGGCAAGCTGCACCTTGGGATTCTCTTTCACCACGACAATGCACCAGCCCACACTTCTCGGCTCTGCCATGAAGCCCTGCAAGATTTCCGCTGGGAAATCCTCCAGCATCCTCCATATAGCCCTGGTTTGGCTCCATCGGACTTTTTTTGCTTCCCAAGCTGAAGGAAGCAATCAAAAGGAGACCAAAATGAGGACAAAGAGGCTGCCAAAAAGGCTACTGTACAGTGGCTTGTTGCACAGCCTCCTGAGTTCTATGTGAACGGCCTGGAGAGATGGCGACACCGCATGGAGAAGCGTCTGACCCTGGAGGGGGACTATGTAGAAAATTAGATTTCCATTTGAAGTTTGACACTCGTGACAACAAAATTATCATTACTTTTTGACTTCCCCTCGTACAAAAATGTTTTTTGTATAAAAATAAATAAAGATACTTTAATGTTGATATGCCAATGTTTTAGGCCCTAACCAATTTTAAATTGCACTAGATTGTTATCTATAAAAAACATGCATTGGCTATAATGAAGCAAAATAATAAAAAAATCCTTTTATTTATGTCTGCTTTGTATATCTATTAAACCTAATAAGTGGTATAATAGAAATTAGACTGATTATTACTAGCAAATGTCTAACTCTTGCATTGTAACCTCTAGAGTCTAGTTCATATCTATACATACTTATTAATTTGGGTTTTATAGGTTTATTTGCAATTTATATTCTAGAAGGCAAACCTCCAAGACATAGAGAGTGCACATGCCTGGCAATTAGAAAGCCAGGACGGCTATACACCCTATGTGAGTGTGTGTATAAGTGAAGAGCATGAAACTGACACTTCAGCCAGTCAAGCCGCAGTCAGTAGCAGCCAAGGCCCCAGCCGCGGCAGCCAAGCCCTGGGACTGGACAGTCACAGATCTGGACGCTCATCGAGCCACCCAGGCTGAACTGCGCGACCGACACGAACGAGCTGCGCCTAGAAATTTCGGCGCAGTTCGGATCAAAGCTCCGCAGTTGCAGCAACAGCAGAAGAAGAAGCGACAGCATCGCTCAGCAGAAACCGACAGGCAGAAATTCGACGAGACTGAGCTGTCACCTGTCTGCGCTGCTGTCAACGACAGCGCCCAGCTTGCCGAGCTGCTAGAACGAACCGAGACAGCGCTGGCTACCTGTGGATCAGTTTTCGGCGATGGGATTGGCAAAAACCTGAGACAGCCAACCACTGAGGGGAAGCAGCAGCCAGTGATGATGCTGCCTGCTCGGGCTGAGGTCACCGCCAATCCCAGGCAGCCTGCATCGAATCCCACTTCATATGCGGCTCGAACTCGCACCTGTGACGCCTCAGTGCAAACTAATAATCATAACAACTTATGCAGAGATGATGATGAGTCATCTGTGTCGCAGGCGGAACTGCTGCGGCGCTTGAAATCTGTGAGCAACTGATTTCTTAATTCTCCCATGAGATTTCTCAATTATCCCATGAGATTTCTCAATTATCCCATGGGATTTCTCAATCATACCTTGAGATTTTTTTATTATCCCATGAGATTTCTTAATTCTCCCATGAAATTTCTCATTTATCCCATCTGATTTCTCAATTATCACCATCGGATTGCTCTACCCTCATCGGATTTCACAATTATCCCCATCTGATACTATCCTCACTCAGGTGGAGTCGGACCATCGCCGCCTGTCAGCTGAGTTGGCCTCATCCCGTCGCACTGCCTCAGAGGAGGCAGAAAGCAACCGCCGTCTTGTTGACGCCCTGACCGCTGAGCTCATGTGTCTGGCAGAGTCTGTGGGCTACCTGGAGTCCTCGGTTACTGACAGGCTGCGTAGGATTGAAGCACGGCTGGGCCTGGCTTCACATGCGCCGGAATCTGCTGCTGGAAAATAAATTTAAATTTCTGTAGTACTACAATGCTTTTAATGCTCTACTTGCAGTAGGACTTGTAGGATACTGCGAGCCATACCAATTATTTTTAGATTAGAGTAATTTAAGCATGTCTTTGTCCATTACTGGGTACCTGGTGCTTTGGTGGGCCGCTATCCCATGCCACTATCTCTCTCTCTATGGTCCTTTGGTGGGCCGCTATCCCATGCAGTGCTCTCATGGTCCTTTGGTGGGCCGCTATCATATGCCATACTCTCTATGGTCCTTTGGTGGGCCGCTATCATATGCCATACTCTCTATGGTCCTTTGGTGGGCCGCTATCATATGCCATACTCTCTATGGTCCTTTGGTGGGCCGCTATCATATGCCATACTCTCTATGGTCCTTTGGTGGGCCGCTATCATATGCCACTCTCTATGGTCCTTTGGTGGGCCGCTATCATATGCCATACTCTCTATGGTCCTTTGGTGGGCCGCTATCATATGCCATACTCTCTATGGTCCTTTGGTGGGCCGCTATCATATGCCATACTCTCATGATCCTTTGGTGGGCCGCTATCATATGCCATACTCTCTATGGTCCTTTGGTGGGCCGCTATCATATGCCATACTCTCTATGGTCCTTTGGTGGGCCGCTATCATATGCCATACTCTCTATGGTCCTTTGGTGGGCCGCTATCCCATGCCACTCTCTATGGTCCTTTGGTGGGCCGCTATCCCATGCTACTCTCTTTATGGTCCTTTGGTGGGCCGCTATCCCATGCCACTCTCTTTATGGTCCTTTGGTGGGCCGCTATCCCATGCTACTCTCTTTATGGTCCTTTGGTGGGCCGCTATCCCATGCTACTCTCTTTATGGTCCTTTGGTGGGCCGCTATCCCATGCCACTCTCTTTATGGTCCTTTGGTGGGCCGCTATCCCATGCTACTCTCTTTATGGTCCTTTGGTGGGCCGCTATCCCATGCTACTCTCTATGGTCCTTTGGTGGGCCGCTATCCCATGCCACTATCTCTCTCTCTATGGTCCTTTGGTGGGCCGCTATCCCATGCTACTCTATGGTCCTTTGGTGGGCCGCTATCCCATGCCACTCTCTCTATGGTCCTTTGGTGGGCCGCTATCCCATGCTACTCTATGGTCCTTTGGTGGGCCGCTATCCCATGCCACTCTCTCTATGGTCCTTTGGTGGGCCGCTATCCCATGCCACTCTCTTTATGGTCCTTTGGTGGGCCGCTATCCCATGCTACTCTCTATGGTCCTTGGTGGGCCGATATCCCATGCCACTCTCTATGGTCCTTGGTGGGCCGCTATCCCATGCCACTCTCTATGGTCCTTTGGTGGGCCGCTATCCCATGCCACTCTCTATGGTCCTTTGGTGGGCCGCTATCATATGCCACTCTCTATGGTCCTTTGGTGGGCCGCTATCATATGCCATACTCTCTATGGTCCTTTGGTGGGCCGCTATCATATGCCATACTCTCTATGGTCCTTTGGTGGGCCGCTATCCCATGCTACTCTCTATGGTCCTTGGTGGGCCGATATCCCATGCCACTCTCTATGGTCCTTGGTGGGCCGCTATCCCATGCCACTCTCTCTATGGTCCTTGGTGGGCCGCTATCCCATGCCACTCTCTATGGTCCTTTGGTGGGCCGCTATCCCATGCCACTCTCTATGGTCCTTTGGTGGGCCGCTATCCCATGCTACTCTCTTTATGGTCCTTGGTGGGCCGCTATCCCATGCCACTCTCTATGGTCCTTTGGTGGGCCGCTATCCCATGCCACTCTCTCTATGGTCCTTTGGTGGGCCGCTATCCCATGCTACTCTCTTTATGGTCCTTGGTGGGCCGCTATCCCATGCCACTCTCTCTATGGTCCTTGGTGGGCCGCTATCCCATGCCAGTTTAACGGTCTGTGGTGGCTGGATGCTATAAATTGATGCAATTTACACGCACATGTGCCATACCGCACTCCGTCCAACACTTTGGTGCATCAAGTAATTATTTTGCGGCATTTCCCTTAGTTTTACAAAAACTAAAATGACCTTCACTATATATCTCTTGCAGTTCAAAACTCAAATGTAAATAATTTCACTTATTCAATTTAAATACATTGTTAATAATATTTACGTCGCATTTTCCAACTATTCTACTGACTAACCAATGTAAGTAGCCTGTTTCGCGTGTATCAATAAAATATCTCAAAACAATTGACTAAAAAGACCATTCAATTAAAAGGTTGAATTGTCCGTCAAAATTTGTGGACAAGAATTGTTTGAACTTGTATTTTTTTATATAATTAATAACAAAATCAAAAGATTTTCAAATCAATATTTGGATTTTTGCGTATTTAAATATTAGTAACAGTAAAAAGTACACTATATTTAGTACTCGTAGCAACAGTCAGTCAAGTTGGTTAGTGGAACAGTTGTACCTGAGAATCACAGAAAACGACCTGGTAGATGTGTACAAATAGCGTATTTGATTGGGGATATTAATTAAATAAGAAATATGAAGAATGATTGGCAGTTTGTACAGATACCAGCGCCTATTTCAACATGGCCGCGTGTTACCTGTGCTAATCCAACTGACAGACTGATTGCAATAAAATAAGTCTTAGTTAATAACAAAAAATATGTACAACAATATCATAGGCATCGAATCATGGCTCTTCACTGGATTGAATCGGATCGGACTTCACCTCTTCTCAAGGCTCGGTTGAGTCCATGGAGATCATCTCAGGTGCCTCCACCCTAGATTAGGAGATTGATCATTAACTTGATGAAGAACAAATAGAAAATTATCGTATTTGATAATTTTAGCGTTAATTGTTTTTTTTGAATAAAAATATTGGTAAACTCACTCACCAGAGCAAAGTTGAGCAGGAAGAATCAGCAAGGATGATGAAGATCGAGCCTCAGAATCTGGGTCTTACTCTTATGCCACTCCTGCTCTCGTTTATATAGAGCTTGTAGGGAGCTGCCTCTCTGTGTGTGCAAAATATCCAAGGCCTTTGTCAGCCAATCTTCTTTGTCCGTTTTGGCCCCTGTGACTCCCGGGTCCAGGGTTTACCCAGCCGTTTCCTCCACCTAATCACCACCAGCGTCACTGTCTGTCCTTGTACGCGAGTGACTCAGTGGCACAGCCACCCCCAGACCCCGGGGGTGAGGCCTATGCAAGCAAGCATTAGTAAGTTTGCCTTTTTTTATGCCCTGTCCTCATTACTCATATAGGCCAGGTTAGTCAAATGTGTGTATCAGTATTTTCCGACCACGTGACTAAAGCTGACAACCCCTAAACAGGACTGAAGTTCCGAGGCTTTGTCCCCTCCCCTTCTGTAGAAGATTTCGATGCAACGTTTTTTTCAACAATGTGGAGAAGTGGGGTCTAAAATTACGAACCCCCGGCCAAAGAGACCTTAGAAAAAGAGGCATTCCTTCGAAATTGATCCTTGAAAATAAGAATTCGTTTCTTTCGATACTGAAAGTTATTATAGATCGGAAACTGTAGCAGACGCAGGCAGTGGAACAAGAGAATCTCCCCAGTGGGCAAAATTCCCCCCAGTAACTGAGATCGAGATGCATAAACATTTTAGCGCCAATTGAGTGTCACAGGTGAGATTTTAGCGCCACAGGTTGAGATATTAGCGCCACAGGTGAGATTCTAGCGCCACAGGTGAGATATTAGCGCCACGGGTGAGATTTTAGCGCCAATAAAGCGTCACAGGTGAGATTTTAGCGCCAAGAAAGCGCCACAGGTGAGATTTTAGCGCTAAATAAAGCGCCACAGGTGAAATTTTAGCGCTAAATAAAGCGCCACAGGTGAGATTTTAGCGTTAATAAAGCGCCACAGGTGAGATTTTAGCGCCAAGAAAGCGCCACAGGTGAGATTTTAGCGCTAAATAAAGCGCCACAGGTGAGATTTTAGCGCTAATAAAGCGTCACAGGTGAGATTTTAGCGCCAATAAAGCGCCACAGGTAAGATTTTAGCGCCAATAAAGCGCCACAGGTGGGATTTTAGCGCCAATAAAGCGCCACAGGTGGGATTTTAGCGCCAAGAAAGCGCCACAGGTGAGATTTTAGCGCCAATAAAGCGCCACAGGTGAGATTTTAGCGCCAAGAAAGCGCCAAAGGTGAGATTTTAGCGCTAAATAAAGCGCCACGGGTGAGATTTTAGCGCCAATAAAGCGCCAAAGTAGAAATCGTGATTTTTATTATTTTTGGGGGCGCCCCGGTACAGCAGTTGAGCATTATGTATGAGGGGCACATGCCACACACCCCATCTCCAGGCAAGAGGAGGGCAGCTGCCCCCCCTGTCCGGCGCTTCCTGAGTTAATAATAGTTTCAGTAAAGGATGGCAGAGCTGCAATTCCGATCCAAGGCTCTGGTTCCGGGACTCCTTGGCCTACCCTTGGTCTCAGTCTTTGTTCGCTAAACCGCGTTGAGCGCAAAGCTGAGTAAGTTGCTTCAAAGAGTTCCCCAAACCCCTGCTGTATAATGTAATCTCCCATTCCTTACCTCGAATGGCATGACTAATTGATTGACTCCGCATGGCTCTTATCTGTGCTATGGGGGGGTGCTCCTCATCCCCCCTCCGTTCCGTGTTCTCCATTGCTAAGCCCCCAAATGCTATTAACACTATTTGCCCCCACCCTCAGAGTTGGGTGGAATTTCTCCTCTCCTCAACTTGTTGGTTGAAATGGGGCTCTGGCGTTTTTCGGGGGACTGATTTCTAGTTTGAATATTTTTGGTATAAAGGATTTTGTCTGAGCTGCATGGCATGGCTCTGACTCATCGGTGCTGCAGCTGATAGACTGAACTGGCTCTGTTTGCTTCTGAACCTGTGTCTGTCTGTCTGTCTGTCTGTCTGTCTGTCTGTCTGTCTGTCTGTCTGTCTGTCTGTCTGTCTGTCTGTGTGTCTGTCTGTCTGTCTGTCTGTCTGTCTGCCTGTCTGCCTGTCTGTCTGTCTGTCTGTCTGTCTGTCTGTGTGTGTGTCTGTCTGTCTGTCTGTCTGTCTGTGTGTGTGTCTGTCTGTCTGTCTGTCTGTCTGTCTGCCTGTCTGCCTGTCTGTCTGTCTGTCTGTCTGTCTGTCTGTCTGTCTGTCTGTCTGTCTGTCTGTCTGTCTGTCTGTCTGTCTGTCTGTCTGTCTGTCTTAGTATCTGTCTGTCTGTCTGTCTGTCTGTCTGTCTGTCTGTCTGTCTGTCTGTCTGTCTGTCTGTCTGTCTGTCTGTCTGTCTGTCTTAGTATCTGTCTGTCTGTCTGTCTGTCTATCTGTCCGTCTGTCTGTCTCAGCCTGTACTACATATAGGTGACTTAAAAAATCTATCAATTATTTCGTCAGCATTTTGCTTCCACAAAGTCACAGGTGCAGTCGCTCGCTTCTTTACTAATTCTTTGATCTTATCAATAATGTTCTTCAGGCCGCTGCATTGGTTTACTTAAGTGCCGGTGCAATGGCAGATAAGGACAAGACACGGGCATTTAATTGCAGCAATTATTTGCCATTGTTTCTGAGGCAAGAGAGAGAGGGTAATCTTATACCTTCTACGCTTCTGTGCTGATTAGAAGGGATCAGCGATCTCAGGTTCTCACGCCATGATTCGTCTTATCAACGAGTTTGCTAGGGTTAATTTACTAAAGCTCGGATATTTGACATTGTGCTGAGACTAAAAATAAAGTGCTGTTTTATCCTGTATGGGCTGGAAATGAAAAAAAATTGTTCGCTTCCAGGAACATTGAAAACCTCAAAAAATGTCTTTTACTTTTTAAAAACAAATTAATCTTTCTTGACCCTAAAACATAGTTGGACTACTATTGAGTAGTAAAATACGATTTTAGACTGCCCTACTTTCCATAGAGTGATGAGGTTATATTAAAGACATCGAGAGGTACTCGTAGCTTAGCATCTAGAGATAACCATGGTATTAGCATCCAGAGAAGTCCATGGTCGCTTAGCATCTAGGGAAGTCCATGGTATTAGCATCCAGAGAAGTCCATGGTCGCTTAGCATCTAGGGAAGTCCATGGTATTAGCATCCAGAGAAGTCCATGGTATTAGCATCCAGAGAAGTCCATGGTCGCTTAGCATCTAGGGAAGTCCATGGTATTAGCATCCAGAGAAGTCCATGGTAGCTTAGCATCTAGGGAAGTCCATGGTATTAGCATCCAGAGAAGTCCATGGTAGCTTAGCATCTAGGGAAGTCCATGGTATTAGCATCCAGAGAAGTCCATGGTCGCTTAGCATCTAGAGAAGTCCATTGTAGCTTAGCATCCAGAGAAGTCCATGGTAGCTTAGCATCCAGAGAAGTCCATGGTAGCTTAGCATCCAGAGAAGTCCATGGTAGCTTAGCATCCAGCTAGAGAAGTCCATGGTAGCTTAGCATCCAGAGAAGTCCATGGTAGCTTAGCATCCAGAGAAGTCCATGGTCGCTTAGCATCTAGAGAAGTCCATTGTAGCTTAGCATCCAGAGAAGTCCATGGTAGCTTAGCATCCAGAGAAGTCCATGGTAGCTTAGCATCCAGAGAAGTCCATGGTAGCTTAGCATCCAGCTAGAGAAGTCCATGGTAGCTTAGCATCCAGCTAGAGAAGTCCATGGTAGCTTAGCATCCAGAGAAGTCCATGGTAGCTTAGCATCCAGAGAAGTCCATGGTAGCTTAGCATCCAGAGAAGTCCATGGTAGCTTAGCATCCAGCTAGAGAAGTCCATGGTAGCTTAGCATCCAGCTCGAGAAGTCCATGGTAGCTTAGCATCCAGCTAGAGAAGTCCATGGTAACTTAGCATCCAGCTCGAGAAGTCCATGGTAGCTTAGCATCCAGCTCGAGAAGTCCATGGTAGCTTAGCATCCATCTAGAGAAGTTCATGGTAGCTTAGCATCCATCTAGAGAAGTTCATGGTAGCTTAGCATCCAGCTAGAGAAGTCCATGGTAGCTTAGCATCCATCTAGAGAAGTTCATGGTAGCTTAGCATCCAGCTAGAGAAGTCCATGGTAGCTTAGCATCCAGCTAGAGAAGTCCATGGTAGCTTAGCATCCAGCTAGAGAAGTCCATGGTAGCTTAGCATCCAGCTCGAGAAGTCCATGGTAGCTTAGCATCCAGCTAGAGAAGTCCATGGTAGCTTAGCATCCAGCTAGAGAAGTCCATGGTAGCTTAGCATATAGAGATCCATGCTAGCTTAGCATCCAGAGAAGTCCATGGTAGCTTAGCATCCATCTAGAGAAGTCCATGGTAGCTTAGCATCCAGCTAGAGAAGTCCATGGTAGCTTAGCATATAGAGATCCATGCTAGCTTATTATATAGAGATCCATGCTAGCTTATTATATAGAGATCCATGCTAGCTTATTATATAGAGATCCATGCTAGCTTAGCATCCAGAGAAGTCCATGGTAGCTTAGGATATAGAGATCCATGCTAGCTTAGCATCCAGAGAAGTCCATGGTAAAATCACATTCAGTCAATGCTTCTACATTAGTCTATGGTAAAAACACCGTCTATGGTCTGTGGCCAAGGCACAGACAGAGCACTGAATTAAAGACATAAAGCAATTAAATTCAGACAAGTCATGCCCGCCGTGCAACTGAAGCTGCAGAGTCCACCAGATGAACTCAATCCACAGGATTGGCCTTCCATGGTAACTGCAGAGAATCGCGGAGTTAAGCGTGGATGTCATCTCGATTGCCAAGAGTGCAGACTGGTTTGCTCACTCACTGCGCGCTTCCTGCTTCGCTGCTTGGCCTGTGAAAACATCTGATTGAGCAGCTGACATGCGGTCTGACAATTTAGTTGCAGTTTCTCAGCAATAATGTACATTAGCCAGTCCACAGAAATGTACATGGCAGCTTTAGGCTGGAATTCCGAGAAAGGCAATAAAAATTGGGGTGGGGCGGGGGTAGTGTGGAAAGGCGCGGTTGGAGGAGGGTTTAAGCTGGGGGTAAGAACCTATAAATGGGCCTTGGCTTAAATAATACATTAAAATTCTTACTACTTACTACTGAACTAAAAGTAGCTTACACGCAAATGTGCTGAGTGGCCCATCTAGTTATTCTAGTATCTTTGGGTACAACTAAATACTTCAAATAGTCCTTGACCTTGGTTAAAATTCTAAATTCAACTGCTCGATGTCTTCAATTCAATGCATGCACTTTCCATAGTCAGTTTTGGCCATAGACAATTGGCAAAGGTTATTGGTTGAGCAGCCCTCGTATTTGTGCCGTCTCGGCCCTAGGAAGCATAGACATATTTCTATTGTGTCATACTTCGCGGGCCGCATCACTTCATTTCGGCCCGCTCCTAGATGCAGGTCTAAGCAAAGTATGCAGTTTTCGATATACCATCTTTACCATAGACTATAATCCCGGGCCGAATCGTTGTTTCTGCCCGCCAGTGCAAAAACTGGGGTGGGGGGCTTCGCCCCCACATTTTAACCATATATAAAATCAACCAGAGTCTGACTACAGTTAGTGGATATCAGAATTCTTTTCATTCTGAATTTAACTTCAGTGACAGGTCAGTGTTCAGTTGTTTTTGTAGTGTGCTAAGTTATCGATTATAGCATCACTCTAAAGAAACCGATTTTTTGTAGGTCATCGCCGCGATGAATCCGTCAATCGATACACCAAGCGCATCTCTGGGAAGAGAAAGATCCAGGTTTCTCGCAGTCTCACGGAAGCATTGCACTCAGAGTCGAAGATGTCGGAGGTGCAATGGAGCACCGCCAGACGGAGTACAATGAGCCTGGCGGCCGTCGCGCAACACAATAGCTACTCTGGAGAAGGATGGAGCTAAAATTAGCTTCTTCTTGTAAAAGAGGCAAGCGGTGAATGGAAGCAAGATGTGAACCTGTAACGGACAATGAATTTTCCTAGCAATGTTTGTGACAATTACATTTAATGGTTATTTGTTACAACTTTTAAGTATACGTTAATTACGAGTACATATGTTATACTCAATCGTTCTGGCAAAACTTTGGTCATAGACTAGCCTCACATATCCTCATTTCGGCCCGCGATGTGGCCTGCAAAATCTAGATACAATATGTTCTTGAATTGAATTCTGATCTAGTTTCTCAATCAGTTCTTCAGAGACAATCAAAAGACGAAGGTTGGCAAAGAGATGAGCGCCGTTTTCGAGCCGGCTGGCCGTGGCGTCGAGCTGTCCATCAGCTGGCTAAAAAACGATTTTGACGCCCAAGAGCTGATAGCTGCATTCCGCTGTGAGGCCTTCATGCCGCTGTTTGATGGCAGCGACTGGCCCGTGACAACGCAGCACCAGACCAAGTTGGAGTCCGCGGAGTTCGCCACTTTCGACACCAGGTGGAAATTTGAGCACTTTGTCAGGTGAGAACTGGCCCGGTTGTATCTGTTACGAGTTTTTTTAAATTTCTTTTTAAACTAAATTTATTATAAAACTTTAAGAAAACTGTAAGAATATATTCTCTGAGGCTCCAGAAAAAACCAATATTTTGAATCCAGCCCTGGCCCTACCTCAGCCCTAGTTCTAACCCTAACCCTAACCCTAGCCCTAGCCCTAGCCCTAGCCATAGCCCTGGCCCTAACCATCGCCCTAGCCCTAACCATAGCCCTAGCCCTAACCATAGCTTTAACCCTAACCATAGCCCTAGCCCTAACCATAGCCCTAGCCCTAACCATAGCCCTAGCCCTAGCCCTAACCATAGCTTTAACCCTAACCATAGCCCTAGCCCTAGCCCTAGGCCTTATCCTAACCCTGGTCATAGCCCTAATCATTACCCCAGCCCAAGGCCTAACCCTAACCCAAACCATAGCCCTAGCCCTAGTACTGGTCCTAACCTTAGCCCTAACCATAACCCTAGCCTTAGCCCTAACTCCGATGCTAAACCCTGCTTTACTCAACTAACTCAGAGGGGTTTATGTCGGCCGGACCCAAGTGGGCAACGACTGGCGCATCGGCACAGTGTTCCACGACAGAGGCGACCTGCTGAGGGAGCTCGTGGATCGCAAGGATTTAAAGCGTTTTAGTGTGCCTCCAATGCTGCTAATGGGAACAGAAGGCAGAATACTAAAAGACAGTTACGAGGCGAGTTGTTATGCGCTGATTTTAATGTACTTTTCTTACTTTTAAGTCTAAGTTCGAGACAAACAACTATTCATGGGTGACACAGACGCCTTAAGCACCTGGATGAGGCACTTGGGAAGATAACTGGGGACACACAGGGGCGAGAAACTTCGTAAGACATCTGTGCACATGGAAAGACACCTGTAGAGATACCTGTAGAGACATCTGTAGAGCTACCCCTTAAGACACTTGTATAGACACCTGTAGAGATACCCGTCAAGACACCTGTATAGACACCTGTATAGACACTTGTAGAGACACCTGTAGAGTCACCTGTAGAGATACCTGTCAAGACACCTGTATAGACACCTGTATAGACACTTGTAGAGACACCTGTAGAGTCACCTGTAAAGATACCTGTTAAGACACCTGTAGAGACATCTGTAGAGACACCTGTTAAGATACCTGTAGAGACACCTTTAGAGACACCTGTAGAGACATCTGTAGAGTCACCTGTAGAGATACCTGTCAAGACACCTGTAGAGACACCTGTAGAGACACCTTTAGAGACACCTGTAGAGACATCTGTAGAGACACCTGTAGAGACACTTGTAGAGACATCTGTAGAGGCACCTGTAGAGACATCTGTAGAGACATCTGTAGAGACACATGTAGAGACATCTGTAGAGACACCTGTAGAGACACCTGTAGAGACATCTGTAGAGACACCTGTAGAGACATCTGTAGAGACAGCTGTAGAGACATCTGTAGAGACACCTGTAGAGACACATGTAGAGACACCTGTAGAGAGAAACCTGTAGAAATTCCAGGGGCCGACACCCTCGAAGGCAATATGAATTCCAAAGTAGCCATTGTACTTTTGTTGCCCCCCCAGCAGATTCTGCGCCGCACTTCAATCGGCAGTTTCCTTGGCCGGCCGGTGCGCTGGCAGCCGTGGCGCGGCTGCTCCGAGGCTCCGCCAAACGCGCTGATCAGCGGCTGCGAGTCCGACAGGCCGCTGTACACCGCCAGGACCATCTTGAACGGCCATCCGCTAGCTGGGGAGTTCGCACCGCACAGAGGCACTGCTCAGTTTGTTAGCAAGCAGCTGACCGGATACCAGTGCAGCAGCGGCTTCGAGGTGCTGGTGTTTGCTGAACGATCTGTGCACCCGGATATTGCCAAGGTGTTCCGCGTTTGACAGGCTCGATTTTGTTCACAGGGGGCGTAGCCAGACAATTGCCTAGTTGTCTGGCAATCAGCTCTTATTGCTCTTGCAGCCAGCTTGGGTGCCTGGGCGGAGGGGAAGTGGAGAAAGGAGAGAAGGGAGAGGAAAGAGGGGAGAAAGGAACGGAAAGAGGAGAGAAGGAAAAGGAGAGAGGAGGGAGGCAGCCTAATCCCGCCAGAAAGAGGAGAGAGTAGAGAGGATAGAATAGAGAGGAGAGAGGGGAGAGAAGAGAGGCAGTCTAACCCCACCAGCAAGAGGAGAGGGGAGAGGGGAGAGAGGGGAGAGGAAAGAATGGAAAGGAGAGAGGAGAGAGGGGAGAGGAGAGAGGAGAGAGGAGAGAGGGGAGAGGAAAGAGTGGAAAGGAGAGAGGAGAGAGGGGAGAGGAGAGAGGAGAGGGGAGGGGAGAGAGGGGAGAGGAGAGAGGGGAGAGGAGAGAGAGGATAGTCTATCAGTTAAATGCTTAATATTGTTATTGTTATTCCGAAGTGTTAAATGTTGTTATCATGATAATTGCCAGTGAATAGCCGTGAAAAAAAGAATAAAACACAAATTGAATTTACCAATAGCAAAAAAGCCCTCTTTAGTGCCAATGACTTTTTAATTTGAAATAAAAAATAATGATTTGCTCTAATAGCCATTTAGTGGGGCAGATTGAGAGTGTATTAAGTAACTAAGGCCCAGCCAAGCACTTTTTTCGGGATAAAAATATGAGGGAAGTAACTGAAAAGAGGAATACATCCTATGAATTTATAAATAGGAGCATAATATGACACTTCTGATCTAATAAAATAAAATACAAAGTTAATTTTCAAGCCTTTTGGCCTTATATACCTGTACTTACATGGTGAGATGTTTTAATTTTAGCTGAATATACTCACTCAAGACAATCACAGTCAAGATAATCACAGTCAGGATAATCACAGCCAGGATAATCCCAGTCAGGATAATCTCAATCAGGATAATCTCAGCCAGGATAATCTCAGCCAGGATAATCTCAGTCAGGATAATCCCAGCCAGGATAATCTCAGTCAGGATAATCACAGTCAGGATAATCCCAGTCAGGATAATCACAGTCAGGATAATCTCAGCCAGGATAATCTCAGTCAGGATAATCTCAGTCAGGATAATCTCAGTCAGGATAATCACAGTCAGGATAATCTCAGTCAGGATAATCTCAGTCAGGATAATCTCAGTCAGGATAATCCCAGCCAGGATAATCTCAGTCAGGATAATCACAGTCAGGATAATCCCAGTCAGGATAATCCCAGTCAGGATAATCACAGTCAGGATAATCTTAGCCAGGATAATCTTAGTCAGGATAATCTCAGTCAGGATAATCACAGTCAGGATAATCTCAGTCAGGATAATCACAGTCAGGATAATCACAGCCAGGATAATCTCAGTCAGGATAATCTCAGTCAGGATAATCACAGTCAGGATAATCACAGTCAGGATAAATGATTTTAACGTTACTGCATCGAGATAATCAGCCTATATAATCATTGTGCATTTTTTAGTCAGGATAATCTCAGTCAGGATAATCACAGTCAGGATAATCACAGTCAGGATAAATGATTTTAACGTTACTGCATCGAGATAATCAGCCTATATAATCATTGTGCATTTTTTAGTTGGTGCAATTGAGAAAATCAAACGGTGAAGTATTTTTTTACAATGCTAAAATTGTTTATAAATAACAGTCCTACATCCTGCAGTGCATTCCACTCTGATATCTCAGGGGGAATCATCATTCCATATTTATTAAACGGCTTTCTCTTGCTCGTCATCTTCGGCCTGGGCGAGCTCTTCGAGGTCCACGGCCGTGGACATGCGGCTGCGTCGACGCAGTCGGATGGTCTCCTCCAATTTCTGCTCGGGCAGCAGGTCGTCCAGCAGGCGAAGCTCATTCCTGGTGAACACGTAGTCCAGCAGCTTGCGGGCGAAGCACAGTGACAGCACCATCAGTGGGAAGGCGATGCTGATCAGGGAGATCTTCTTGACGACCCACAGCAGAGCGAAGCAGCCCAGCTGGATGCCGGTGAACAGGTGCACTCGCCACAGCTTCACCTCTCTGAGGGCCGGCCGGGGTGAAGTCACTCTCAGATAGTCACTCTCAATAATTCTCTGTCAGATAGTCACTCTCAATAAGTCACTCTCAGATAGTCAGTCCCAATAAGCCACAGTCAGTTAGATACTACTCTCATCCTCATTCAACCTAATCACTCCAACCCGGTCACTCCAACCCGGTCACTCCAACCTAGTCACTCCAACCTAGTCACTCCAACCTAGTCACTCCAACCCAGTCACTCCAACCTAGTCACTCCAACCTAGTCACTCCAACCCAGTCACTCCAACCTAGTCACTCCAACCTAGTCACTCCAACCTAGTCACTCCAATCTAGTCACTCCAACTTAGTCACTCCAACCTAATCACTCCAACCAGGTCACTCCAACCCAGTCACTCCAACCCGGTCACTCCAACCCAGTCACTCCAACCTAGTCACTCCAACCCAGTCACTCCAACCTAGTCACTCCAACCCAGTCACTCCAACCTAGTCACTCCAACCCAGTCACTCCAACCTAGTCACTCCAACCCGGTCACTCCAACCCAGTCACTCCAACCTAATCACTCCAACCCGGTCACTCCAACCCAGCGACTCCAACCTAGTCACTCCAACCTAGTCACTCCAATCTAATCACTCCAACCAGGTCACTCCAACCCAGTCACTCCAACCTAGTCATTCCAACCTAGTCACTCCAACCCAATCACTCCAATCTAGTCACTCCAACCTAGTCACTCCAACCCAATCACTCCAACCTAGTCACTCCAACCTAGTCACTCCAACCTAATCACTCCAACCAGGTCACTCCAACCCAGTCACTCCAACCCGGTCACTCCAACCCAGTCACTCCAACCTAGTCACTCCAAACTAGTCACTCCAACCTAGTCGTTCCAACCTAGTCACTCCAACCTAGTCACTCCAATCTAATCACTCCAACCAGGTCACTCCAACCCAGTCACTCCAACCTAGTCATTCCAACCTAGTCACTCCAACCCAATCACTCCAATCTAGTCACTCCAACCTAGTCACTCCAACCTAGTCACTCCAACCCAATCACTCCAACCTAGTCACTCCAACCTAGTCACTCCAACCTAATCACTCCAACCAGGTCACTCCAACCCAGTCACTCCAACCCGGTCACTCCAACCCAGTCACGCCAACCTAGTCACTCCAAACTAGTCACTCCAACCTATTCGCTCCAACCTAGTCACTCCAACCTAGTCACTCCAACCCAGTCACTCCAGCCTAGTCACTCCAACCTAGTCACTCCAACCCAGTCACTCCAACCCAGTCACTCCAACCCAATCACTCCAACCCAATCACTCCAACCCAGTCACTCCAACCCAGTCACTCACCGCAGGCAGGCCATATCCGGCTGGTTCTTTCTCGGCTGCAGCAGCAGCAGGAACCGGTCGAACAGCTGCATGCCGTTAAGCGAGGCGACGCCCATGAACAGGAACACTCCGTACAGCACTGGCATGGGGATGTGGCGCAGCAGCGGCGATATGAACACCGACAGGCCGATGCACAGGAACACCAGCAAGCCGGTCACTCGGTTCTCCCGGCAGCCGAGCAGCACGGGCCTTTCGCCTGGCGCGGTGCACTCACTCTCCTCGCGCAGGCTGAGCACGTGATTGATTGACAGCACAGTGGCGGCTACGAACCACGGCAGGCCCAGGGCCGAGTTGATGGCTATGCATACCGCCACAACCTGAGGGATTGAGCAGTTGCTGGGTTGCAGACTGCTGGGGCTTCGGATTAGTGGGTTGCGGATTAGTGGGTTGCGGATTAGTGGGTTGCGGATTAGTGGGTTGCGGATTAGTGGGTTGCGGATTAGTGGGTTGCGGATTAGTGGGTTGCGGATTAGTGGTTTAGGGTTTGTGGGTTGCGGATTAGTGAGTTGCGGATTAGTGGTTTAAGGATTAGTGGGTTGTGGATTAGTGGGTTGAGGATTAGTGGTTTAAGGATTAGTGGGTTGTGGATTAGTGGTTTAAGGATTAGTGGGTTGTGGATTAGTGGTTTAAGGATTAGTGGGTTGCGGATTAGTGAGTTGCGGATTAGTGGATTGTGGAATAGTGGATTGTGGATTAGTGGATTGTGGATTAGTGGGTTGCGGATTAGTGGATTGTGGAATAGTGGATTGTGGATTAGTGAGTTTTGGATTAGTGAGTTTTGGATTAGTGGGTTTTGGATAAGTGGTTTGTGGATTAGTGGGTAGTGGATTAGTGGGTTTTGGATAAGTGGTTTGTGGATTAGTGGGTTGCGGATTAGTGGTTTAAGGATTAGTGGGTTGCGGATTAGTGAGTTTTGGTTTAGTGGGTAGTGGATTAGTGGGTTTTGGATAAGTGGTTTGTGGATTAGTATGTTGTGGATTAGTGGATTGTGGATTAGTGGATTGTGGATTAGTGGATTGTGGATTAGTGGATTGTGGATTAGTGGATTGTGGATTAGTGGATTGGGGTGATCTAAAGTGCAGCTGCAGCCTTACCAGCAGATCCAGGTGAAAGCCAGCACCCTTGCGCATTTTGTTTTCGCGCCTGTTGACAATCACGCTGGTGATCTGCTGGTCCAGAAACACCAGGATGGTGGCGAGCAAGGCGGGGCCGATGGCGATGAGCGACGTGAACCAGGGATTGTTGCCAAAGGGGCGAACCACCCAGCCGCGGTAGGTGTAGCCCAGGGTCGGCTCGAAACTCACTGGGATCAGCAGCTTCGGGGTGTGCAGATCTGGCACCGTGAGCAGTTCGAGTGGGTCAGCGGTGATGGAGCAGCTTTGCTATTCACAGCATTGCCCAATGTCCATTCACAGCTTTGCCATTCACAGCATTGTCCATTCACAGCTTTGCCATTAACAGCATTGTCCAATGTCCATTCACAGCTTTGCCATTCACAGCATTGTCCATTCACAGCTTTGCCATTCACAGCATTGTCCATTCACAGCTTTGCCATTCACAGCATTGTCCAATGTCCATTCACAGCTTTGCCATTCACAGCATTGTCCATTCACAGCTTTGCCATTAAAAGCATTGTCCAATGTCCATTCACAGCTTTGCCATTCACAGCATTGTCCATTCACAGCTTTGCCATTCACAGCATTGTCCAATGTCCATTCACAGCTTTGCCATTCACAGCATTGTCCATTCACAGCTTTGCCATTAACAGCATTGTCCAATGTCCATTCACAGCTTTGCCATTCGCAGCATTGTCCATTCACAGCTTTGCCATTCACAGCTTTGCCATTCACAGCTTTGCCATTCACAGCTTTGCCATTCACAGCTTTGTCCATTCACAGCATTGTCCATTCACAGCTTTGCCATTCACAGCATTGTCCATTCACAGCTTTGTCATTAACAGCATTGTCCAATGTCCATTCACAGCTTTGCCATTCGCAGCATTGTCCATTCACAGCTTTGCCATTCACAGCTTTGCCATTCACAGCTTTGCCATTCACAGCTTTGCCATTCACAACTTTGTCCATTCACAGCATTGTCCATTCACAGCTTTGCCATTCACATCATTGTCCATTCACAGCTTTGTCATTCTCAGCTTTGTCATTCACAGCTTTGTCATTCACAGCAATGCTCATTCACAGCTTTGTCACTCACAAATGCTTCTCACAGAGCTCACAGTTCGAGCAATAGGCTGTGAGCTCCAACCCCGTCAGCTTCAACCTCTTAGCTCCAACCTTTTAGCTCCACCCCCTCAGCTCCAACTCCTCAGCTCAAACTCCTCAGCTCCAACTCCTCAGCTCAAACTCCTCAGCTCAAACTCCTCAGCTCCAACTCCTCAGCTCAAACTCCTCAGCTCAAACTCCTCAGCTCAAACTCCTCAGCTCAAACTCCTCAGCTCCAACTCCTCAGCTCCAACTCCTCAGCTCCAACCCTCAGCTCCAACCCCCTCAGCTCCAACTTCTCAGCTCCAACTCCTCAGCTCCAACCCCCTCAGCTCCAACTCCTCAGTTCCAACCCCCTCAGCTCCAACTTCTCAGCTCCAACTCCTCAGCTCCAACCCCCTCAGCTCCAACTCCTCAGTTCCAACCCCCTCAGCTCCAACTTCTCAGCTCCACCCCCTCAGCTCCAACCCTTGAGCTCCAACTCACCCATGATGTAGTCGACGGAGGTGACCACGCAGATGGCGATCATGACGGCAAAGTCGGAGATGAGGCGGCGGACGAAGGTGGGGAACAAACTGCTGGCCCGGGCCTTCTTCAGCGTGTAGCAGAGGAAGAACGTGGCAATGAAAAGCAGGCAGGAGAAGAAGAAAACGTCCGGCACGTTGAAGAGTCCGCAGCCGCGGCCGACCCAGACTCCGCCGTATTTCGGACAGGTCCTCCAGAACAGGACGTGGTCCCAGGAATAGTAGTCCATGGCGCTGAAGTTCGCCACGGTGACGTTGCCGTCCCGGTAGGTCGGCAGCTGGCGGGCCATCTTGGGCGGCACGGGGATGAGCTCGGTGAGGTTGTCATTGGGCAAGCACTCGCACTCCACTATGACCTCCTGCTTCGGGTGCCAGTACTTGTTCACCGGGTAGTCCGACGAGATCTTGAACAGCTTGGCGAGCGCCTCGTAGACGAAGATGACAGCTATGAGCAGGGCGAAGCTCTCCTCCGTGAACCTGGTGATGTACTTCACCAGGTAGCTGAGGTCGAGGGCGACCGTCACCAATAGAAGGAGAGCCGTCCACATGCCGATCCACCAGCGGAATGGTAGGTAGTCCCAGTGGTAGCGGTCGCACATTTTGAATACTATGGTTTCAAAAACCAGCACCTGAGAGAGGAAGGTGGGGGGGGCGATCTGTGTCTCATTGCAATGTATCTGGGTCCGCCTAGGACAGCTAAATCATAGAAATAATCCAGCCAACATCCTGGATTAGGCCAACAACGATCTTATTAATACATGTGTATCATTTTACGCCATCAGCATCCTTAAGTAACATCAAAATCCTTGAGCAGCATCAACATCCTTGAGCACCATCAATATCCTTGAGCACCATCAACATCCTTGAGCACCATCAACATCCTTGAGCACCATCAATATCCTTGAGCACCATCAATATCCTTGAGCACCATCAATATCCTTGAGCACCATCAGCATCCTTCCGCAACATCAAAATCTTTGAGCAGCATAAACATCCTTGAGCAGCATAAACATCCTTGAGAACCATCAGCATCCTTGAGCACTTATCAACATCCTTGAACACCATTGATCAGCATCCTTGAGCACCATCAGCATCCTTGAGCACTATCAAAATCTTTCAACACCATTGATCAGCATCCTTGAGCACTATCAGCATCCTTGAGTAGCGTCATCAAACATCCCTGAGCATCATCAGCATCCTTGAGTAGCATCATCAAACATTCCTGAGCATCATCAGCATCCTTGAGTAGCATCATCAAACATTCCTGAGCATTATCAGCATCCTTGAGTAGCATCATCAAACATTCCTGAGCATCATCAGCATCCTTGAGTAGCATCATCAAACGTCCCCGAGGACCATCAACATCCTTGAGTAGCATCATCAAACATTCCTGAGCATCATCAGCATCCTTGAGTAGCATCATCAAACATCCCTGAGCATCATCAACATCCTTGAGTAGCATCATCAAACATTCCTGAGCATTATCAGCATCCTTGAGTAGCATCATCAAACATTCCTGAGCATCATCAGCATCCTTGAGTAGCATCATCAAACGTCCCCGAGGACCATCAACATCCTTGAGCACCATCAGTATTGCCTGTAACAATCCCTAACCATCCCCATCCTCACCGGTCCCGTGGATCCTAGAATGGTGAGCGGTTGTCCAGCAAACAAAGCGTATGAGACGCCGCAGATGAGGCCGGAGAGTATGCTCTCCATGGCGCCAAGGTAGCCGTTTGTGGCGTCGCTCAGCATGCCACCGAAGGTGATGATGGGGGCGATGCAGGCAAAGTAGATGAAGAAAAACGAGCCGATCGTCTGGGGATGCAGCGCGTCCAGGAAGTCGCTTTTGTACCTGGAGTAAGGGGGGCGATTTGGTTTCATGGGGCGACTGATCACCTGCTTAATACTTCACCCTGTCTGTCACTCCAGGTCGGTCACTCTAATCTGTCACTCTGATCTGTCACTCCAATCTGTCACTCTAATCTGTCACTCACTTTGATCTGTCACTCTAATCTGTCACTCCAATCGGTCTTCAAATCTGTCTCTCCAATTTGTCACTCCAATCGGTCACTCAAATCTGTCACTCCAATCGGTCACTCTAATCGGTCAATCATATCGGTCACTCCAATCGGTCACTCTAATCTGTCACTCTAATCTGTCACTCACTTTGATCTGTCACTCTAATCTGTCACTCCAATCGGTCTTCAAATCTGTCTCTCCAATTTGTCACTCCAATCGGTCACTCAAATCTGTCACTCCAATCGGTCACTCTAATCGGTCACTCATATCGGTCACTCCAATCGGTCACTCTAATCTGTCACTCTAATCTGTCACTCACTTTGATCTGTCACTCTAATCTGTCACTCCAATCGGTCTTCAAATCTGTCTCTCCAATTTGTCACTCCAATCGGTCACTCAAATCTGTCACTCCAATCGGTCACTCAAATCGGTCACTCCAATCGGTCACTCAAATCTGTCACTCCAATCGGTCACTCAAATCGGTCACTCCAATCGGTCCCTCTAATCTGTCACTCCAATCGGTCACTCAAATCGGTCACTCAAATCGGTCACTCAAATCGGTCACTCTAATCTGTCACTCCAATCGGTCACTCAAATCGGTCACTCAATCTCTCACTCTGATCTCTTGCTCTGATCTGTCACTCACTCTGATCTGTCACTCAAGCCTTACTCAAGCCTTGTCACTCGACTTACCAAGGCGCTCGGCGCTTTATGTCTTGAACCAGGCCGCCAAAGAGACGGCCAGTTCGCTGGAGCCCCTCAGCCTCGCCGTGCTCCACCACCGCCGGCTCCTGCGGCTCCTTCTGATCCGCGTGGCGGTGCTCGGTGTTCGGCTTCTCCATCGGCGGTGGAATTCGATCGGTCAGGGAGCAGCCGATGGGGGGCAGGATGCTGGAGCACTTCAGGAACTCGTCCACACCAGCGATGAGCTCCACCTGCGGAGTTTTTCAATTCTAGCACTCCTGAATATTGTCACTCTCTCTCTGTCTGGCACTCCTGAATATTGTCACTCTCTCTCTGTCTGGCACTCCTGAATATTGTCACTCTCTCTCTGTCTGGCACTCCTGAATATTGTCACTCTCTCTCTGTCTGGCACTCCTGAATATTGTCACTCTCTCTGTCTGTATTTGGCACTCCTAGACACTGTCGCTCCTTCAAGAGACTCTCAAAGCCTTAAAATTTGCCCATTCCACCTCAGACACGTGAGGACTCTCTGACACAAAATTCATATCGATTAGGCAACTTTGTCACCCAGAGTGCCTTTTCGTTTCCCTCTGTTGTCCCTCAGACCCTGTCACTCACCTTGCTATTGGCCAGATAGGCCACCTTGTGAAATATTTCGTCAGTCATCAGGGTGGCAACCGCCTTAGCAACCAACACGAGGTCCGACAGGGCGCTGGGCTTCGGACCCAACAGCAGGTAGAGAAACCGGATGGGCAGATCGATTTCCATCAGCGGCTCGTCCTTCAGCGGCTGCTCCAGCCTGACGAACACCGAGACGGGCGCTCGGAGAGTCTGCACCGCGCCCACCATGATCGAGCAGCCCTCCGCATCTTTGTGCACCTTCTTTCTGTACTTCTTGTTCGTCTTGCGCCCGGCATTCTCCTCGTCCTCTGCAATGGTAGTTGAAGTTCTAGACTGGTCACTCTGTTCTAGACTGGTCACTCTGTTCTAGACTGGTCACTCTTTTCTAGACTGGTCACTCTGTTTTAGACTGATCACTCTGTTCTAGACTGGTCACTCTGTTCTAGACTGGTCACTCTGTTCTAGACTGGTCACTTTGTTCTAGACTAGTCACTCTGTTCTAGTATGGTCACTCTGTTCTAGTCTAGTCACTGTTCTAGACTGGTCACTCTGTTCTAGTCTGGTCACTCTGTTCTAGACTGGTCACTCTGTTCTAGACTGGTCACTCTGTTCTAGACTGGTCACTCTGTTCTAGTCTGGTCACTCTGTTCTAGACTAGTCACTCTGTTCTAGACTGGTCACTCTGTTCTAGACTAGTCACTCTGTTCTAGTATGGTCACTCTGTTCTAGACTGGTCACTCTGTTCTAGACAAGTCACTCTGTTCTAGACTGGTCACTGTTCTAGACTGGTCACTCTGTTCTAGACTGGTCACTCTGTTCTAGACTGGTCACTCTGTTCTAGACTGGTCACTCTGTTCTAGACAAGTCACTCTGTTCTAGACTGGTCACTCTGTTCTAGACAAGTCACTCTGTTCTAGACTGGTCACTCTGTTCTAGTCTGGTCACTCTGTTCTAGACTAGTCACTCTGTTCTAGACTGGTCACTCTGTTCTAGACTAGTCACTCTGTTCTAGTATGGTCACTCTGTTCTAGACTGGTCACTCTGTTCTAGACAAGTCACTCTGTTCTAGACTGGTCACTGTTCTAGACTGGTCACTCTGTTCTAGACTGGTCACTCTGTTCTAGACTGGTCACTCTGTTCTAGACTGGTCACTCTGTTCTAGACAAGTCACTCTGTTCTAGACTGGTCACTCTGTTCTAGACAAGTCACTCTGTTCTAGACTGGTCACTCTGTTCTAGACTGGTCACTCTGTTCTAGACTGGTCACTCTGTTCTAGTATGGTCACTCTGTTCTAGACTGGTCACTCTGTTCTAGTATGGTCACTCTGTTCTTGACTGGTAAGTCTGTTCTAGTCTGGTAATTCTGTTCTAGACTGGTCACTCGGTTCTACACTGGTATGCTCTAGACTGGTCACTCCAGAATAGTCACTCTGACTGTCACTCACTGTCCTCAACTTTCTCGACGAAGTTGATGTGCCGGGTGAGCAGCAGCCGCTTGACCTCCTCAGCGGCGTCCGTGCCCAGCCGGGTGACCAGGTTGGCTTCGACCTCCTCGGCGATGCGCTTCAGTCCGCCCGCTGCCGCGGGTCCGTCGTCGCTGTCAACCTTCATCAGCAAGGTGAGCCCACTGTCCAGCTGCCGGCGAGCCTCCATCACTGAGAAAGGCGACAGCACCGGCACGTAGGGGACGCTCCATCGATTGCCGGTCACCTCGAGTTCCTCTTCGAATTTTATCCAGCGAAACTTTTCCCGCCAGACCTGCGTGAGGGACAGGCCGTCCGGGCCCGGCACCGAGTTCAGCTGGTCCAGCTGGCAGAACAGCGGCCTGACGGAGGTGGCCTCGCAGCAGGCCTCCTTGGCCAGCAGGTCGCGAACGAACTCGGCTGGGTCTGGTGGGGGCGGGCGGCGACGCAATAACTTGTCACTCTAGGCTATCTTGTCACTCTAGGATATCTTGTCACTCTAGGCTATCTTGTCACTCAAGGCTATCGTGTCACTCTAGGCTATCTTGTCACTCTAGGCTATCTTGTCACTCTAGGATATCGTGTCACTCTAGGCTATCTTGTCACTCTAGGCTATCTTGTCACTCTAGGCTATCTTGTCACTCTAGGCTATCTTGTCACTCTGACGAAGCTCGTACGAGATGTTTTCAATCGTTTAAATCTGTTAATCTCATGAGTCTTATCACTCTTCTAGATCTGGTCACTCTTCTAGATCTGGTCACTCTTCTACGAGCGTAGATCTGTTCACTCTTCTACGAGCGTAGATCTGTTCACTCTTCTACGAGCGTAGATCTGTTCACTCTTCTACGAGCGTAGATCTGTTCACTCTTTAGAATTTTTTCACTCGCATAACTCTTGTCACTCTAAGGAATCTTGGGACTCCTCTGAATGGCATCACTCGTATGCTATTATTAATTTTTTGTCACTCTCTATGACGGACGCAAGTAAGCAATAATGGCATCAATGTACGAGTATAAAAACCATACCAGTGGTCGACTGCTGCTGTGGCTGCTGTGGCTGCTGTGGCTGCTGTGGCGGCTGTGAAGGATCAACAGATGCAACCCGGAAGTAAGCCGGCTTGTAGCTTGACATGACAAGTAAATTCACAGATAGCTAATTACTATTGAAATAATTTTACTAAACTGAGGCCCCCAGTGTTTTCTATCGTCTCTTTTTATTGTCTTCTCGCGTTAGTCGGTTGAAAACGTTTGAGTAGCTCCAGGCCTTGAGCTGTGTATGCATGCCCCTGTATATATAGTGCTCACATCTCGCCGTCCGCGAGCACCACCCGCTTGCCTGCTCAGACCTGCTCCGGAGCGGTTTGAAGTGGAGAACGGTCGAGCGCAGGCAGGCAGGCAGGCAGGCAGGCAGGCAGGCAAAGTCTAGATTTTCCTAGAAGTTAAGACAGCAAACTGGCAGCAGCTCTGTGTGTCAGTCAGGCAATGTTTTCTGGGCATTATAGAACGGCATAATAGCATTGATGAGCAGTTGCTCCCTGCCTTTACACATCAGCTACCCCTCCCCCCCCCCTACTCTTCAACTACTGTTTTTGGGTGTGCGGTGTGCACGGAGTCACAGGCTGACAGCAGGTGGTTTTACCTTTCAGAGAGACTTGCCCCGTATACTGTGCAACTCTGTACCTGTCCAGGTGTAGGCAATGCAGCTCGTATATTGTTGTCTTTGATTCATTCATTCTCTATGGCTTAAGCTCAATTTGCTTGGCCTGGTCTTTAAGTAGGACTTTAGTGCCAAGCTTTTTATTGTGCCTGTTATACTGTGAATAGCTAGAAATGGACGCTATGACAATGATTAGGTCAGTATCAGAGCACAGAGCACCACTATGACACACTGATTAGGTCAGTATCAGAGCACAGAGCACCATTATGACACACTGATTAGGTCAGTATCAGAGCACAGAGCACCACTATGACACACTGATTAGGTCAGTATCAGAGCATAGCACACCAATATGACACACTGATTAGGTCAGTATCAGAGCACAGAGCACCAGTATGACATTGATTAGGTCAGTCACAGTGCAACACTATGACACACTGATTAGGTCAGTCACAGTGCACCACTATGACACACTGATTAGGTCAGGTATATCCAGGAAAAGCACTACAAACAGATAAACAATGAAGCAATTAATTTAAACACGAATACTTTGCTTTGGAATTAATTTGGCTCTATTGTTCTCGAGCCGAACTGGTCACCTGCCAGTTTGAAAAACTGCAGTTTTAAACTCTCTGCTATTTTTAGAATTTTTATTAATAAAGAGCAGCTTGACCCTCGGACTCGAATCAAACCAGAAAAGTTGCCTCCATCATCCTTCGACTCTACCCACGGACAATGGCAGGGCTCAATTTCATCCAGTGGTTGGGCTGGACGAAAGTATAGAAATGCAGGCTAATTGTGAATCAACTTGCAATTCAGGCAGACATTGGGAGCGAATGAGAGAGGGAGAAGAGAGGGAGAGAGTGGGAGAGTGGCAAGATGGAGAGTGGAAAGATGGAGAGTGGAGAGATGGAGAGTGGAGAGAAGGAGAGTGAGGAGATGGAGAGTGGAGAAAAGGAGAGTGGAGAGAGGGAGAGTGGAGAGATGGAGAGTGGAGAGGAGAGTGGAGAGATGGAGAGTGGAGAGAAGGAGAGTGGAGAGATAGAGAGTGGAGAGATGGAGAGTGGAGAGAGGGAGAGTGGAGAGATGGAGAGTGGAGAGAGGGAGAGTGGAGAGAGAGAGAGTGGAGAGATGGAGAGTGGAGAGAGGGAGAGTGGAGAGAGAGAGAGTGGAGAGAAGGAGAGTGAGGAGATGGAGAGTGGAGAGAGGGAGAGTGGAGAGAGGGAGAGTGGAGAGAAGGAGAGTGAGGAGATGGAGAGTGGGGAGAGGGAGAGTGGAGAGAGGGAGAGTGGAGAGAGGGAGAGTGGAGAGATGGAGAGTGAGGAGAGGGAGAGTGAGGAGAGGGAGAGTGAGGAGAGGGAGAGTGAGGAGAGGGAGAGTGAGGAGAGGGAGAGTGAGGAGAGGGAGAGAGTGGGAGAGTGAGGAGAGGGAGAGTGAGGAGAGGGAGAGTGAGGAGAGGGAGAGTGAGGAGAGGGAGAGTGAGGAGAGGGAGAGTGAGGAGAGGGAGAGTGAGGAGAGGGAGAGTGAGGAGAGGGAGAGTGAGGAGATGGAGAGTGGAGAGAGGGAGAGTGGAGAGATGGAGAGTGAGGAGAGGGAGAGTGAGGAGAGGGAGAGTGAGGAGAGGGAGAGTGAGGAGATATAGAGTGGAGAGAGGGAGAGTGGAAAGATAGAAATTGGGTAGAGGGAGAGTGGGAAGAATGAGAGTGGGAAGACTCACTTTATGCTATGTGAGCTATGGTGCTCACAGTTGCTAAGGTGCACAAGATAGAAATAAGCGCGACTATCCAGAGTTTCTTAATCAGCTAATATTAGCTGCATAGCAACTGTCCTCATTGATGTGAAATATAAAGCAATGTGATGGCTATATTTTCACAAAGAAATGTGAACAAATCAAAAGCAGATTAGGACTGACGGTAGAGCATCAAAAGTGCTACGAGTTCTTTATTAGGGAGGCAGATTTCAGCGCACATCAGCGCATTGATGAGGCTGCAAGTGAGGCAGCCGACTCACAATGTGCTTGCAGGCCCTTCACACAACTGCGGGGCGGCGGCGACGGCTCCAGAGCGAGCTGCCGAATTCATTGTGTCAAAACAACTGTTTACTTCGGACGCAATGCCAGCATGAATTGTGGTCAGGCATGAGGCTCTTCTTCTCTCTGCGCCTCTGGAAAAGGCTTCAAACGAAAGCCTAGCCTAAAGCTGGTTTGACTATTGCCACAGAAGCAGCAGTTGTTAACAAGCTGAGTGAGCTGAGAGCTCGGCTTTTATGGAGCTTGAAGTGAATAAGTTCTGTTTGTTCTGCATCTATATGACCATTCTATTCCTTCATTGATGCAGGCTAGATTAGCAATCCATTCTATTCATTGGTGAAGGCTAGATTAGCAATCCATTCTATTCATTGGTGTAGGCTAGATTAGCAATCCATTCTATTCATTGATGTAGGCTAGATTAGCAATCCATTCTATTCATTGGTGTAGGCTAGATTAGCAATCCATTCTATTCCTTCATTGATGCAGGCTAGATTAGCAATCCATTCTATTCCTTCATTGATGTAGGCTAGATTAGCAATCCATTCTATTCCTTCATTGATGTAGGCTAGATTAGCAATCCATTCTATTCCTTCACTGATGCAGGCTAGATTAGCAATCCATTCTATTCCTTCATTGATGTAGGCTAGATTAGCAATCCATTCTATTCCTTCATTGATGTAGGCTAGATTAGCAATCCATTCTATTCCTTCATTGATGTAGGCTAGATTAGCAATCCATTCTATTCCTTCATTTGGGTAGGCTGGATTAGCAATCCATTCTATTCCTTCATTGATGTAGGCTAGATTAGCAATCCATTCTATTCCTTCATTTGGGTAGGCTAGATTAGCAATCCATTCTATTCCTTCACTGATGTAGGCTAGATTAGCAATCCATTCTATTCCTTCATTGATGTAGGTTAGATTAGCAATCCATTCTATTCCTTCATTGATGTAGGCTAGATTAGCAATCCATTCTATTCCTTCATTGATGTAGGCTAGATTAGCAATCCATTCTATTCCTTCATTGATGTAGGTTAGATTAGCAATCCATTCTATTCCTTCATTGATGTAGGCTAGATTAGCAATCCATTCTATTCCTTCATTGATGTAGGCTAGATTAGCAATCCATTCTATTCCTTCATTTGGGTAGGCTAGATTAGCAATCCATTTTATTCCTTCATTTGGGTAGGCTAGATTAGCAATCCATTTTATTCCTTCATTTGGGTAGGCTAGATTAGCAATCCATTTTATTCCTTCATTTGGGTAGGCTAGATTACCAATCCATTCTATTCCTTCATTTGTGTAGGCTAGATTAGCAATCCATTCTATTCCTTCATTTGTGTAGGCTAGATTAGCAATCCATTCTGTTCCTTTATTGATGTAGGCTAGATTAGAAATCCATTCTATTCCTTCATTCATGTAGGCTAGATTAGCAATCCATTCTATTCCTTCATTTGGGTAGGCTAGATTAGCAATCCATTCTATTCCTTCATTGATGTAGGCTAGATTAGCAATCCATTCTGTTCCTTTATTGATGTAGGCTAGATTAGAAATCCATTCTACTCTATCAATGATTCAGGCCAGATCAGCTCAGTGCTCAGTGTCACCCAGCAGAGCCCGGAGGCTGTCCTCGAACAGCGCGATGACCAGCATGGTGCCGACGCCGGTGGCGATGCCAGCATTTTGCAGGGCGAAGTGTGCCAGCCGGGACTCACCGGATTTCACGTGAACGAGGTTGAGCTCCGGCAGCTGGTCAAGGCGGGGTGGGGAGGCAGGTAGTGCGGCTGAGTGAATCAAATATTTGTCTTAGCGGTTGGGTGGAATATTTAGTAAGTAGCTGACCAAGCAGCTGAGTAAGTAGCTTACTTAGGATGTGAGTGAGTAGCTGAGTGAGTAGCTGAGTGAGTAGCGTAGTGAGTAGCTGAGTGAGTAGCGTAGTGAGTAGCTGAGTGAGTAGCTTAGTGAGTAGCTGAGTGAGTAGCTTAGTGAGTAGCTGAGTAAGTAGCTTAGTGAGTAGCTAAGTGAGCAGCTGAGTGAGTAGCTGAGTGAGTAGTTGAGTGAGTAGCTGAGTGAGTAGCTGAGTGAGTAGCTGAGTGAGTAGCTAAGTGAGCAGCTGAGTGAGTAGCTGAGTGAGTAGATGAGTGAGTAGCTGAGTGAGTAGCTGAGTGAGCAGCAGAGTGATTAGCTAAGTGAGTAGTTGAGTGAGCAGCAGAGTGGTTAGCTGAGTGAGCAGCTGAGTGATTAGCTGAGTGAGTAGCTGAGTGAGTAGTTGAGTGAGTAGCTGAGTGAGCAGCAGAGTGATTAGCTGAGTGAGCAGCTGAGTAATTAGCTGAGTGAGTAGCTTAGTGATTAGCTGAGTGAGTAGCTGAGTGAGTAGTTGAGTCAGTAGCTGAGTGAGTAGCCGAGTGAACAGACGAGTGAGCAGCTGAGTGAACAGATGAGGGAGCAGCTGAGTGAGTAGCTGAGTGAGTAGCTGAGTGAGCAGCTGAGTGAGTAGCTGAGTGAGTAGCTGAGTGAGTAGCTGAGTGAGTAGCTGAGTGAGTAGCTGAGTGAGCAGCTGAGTGAGTAGCTGAGTGAGTAGCTGAGGGAGCAGCTGAGTGAGTAGCTGAGTGAGTAGCTGAGTGAGTAGCTGAGTGAGCAGCTGAGTGAGTAGCTGAGTGAGTAGCTTAGTGAGTAGCTGAGTGAGTAGCTGAGTGAGTAGCTAAGTAAGCAGCTGAGCAGGAGCAAGAAGACAGGCTGGGTTCGGTCAGCCGGCCTTACCATGTCTACCAGCGAGATGTACACGAAGATCCCGCCAGTCACGGCGAAGATCCAGTAGCTGGCGTTCGTAGCGTTCCCGGCGCAGACGCCCACCGCGGCGCCTGCGGCGGCCAGGGCTGAGGAGAGCGCGTTGCACAGCAGGGCGCGGCGCGGCGGCATCCCCGTCTTCAGCAGCACCGCGAAGTCGCCTGGTCGAGACAGAGCGGGATCTGGACTCTCAGCCTGCGGCTTTGGACTCTCAGCCTGCGGCTTTGGACTCTCAGCCTGCGGCTTTGGACTCTCAGCCTGCGGCTTTGGACTCTCAGCCTGCGGCTTTGGACTCTCAGCCTGCGGCTTTGGACTCTCAGCCTGCGGCTTAGGACTCTCAGCCTGCGGCTTTGGACTCTCAGCCTGCGGCTTAGGACTCTCAGCCTGCGGCTTTGGACTCTCAGCCTGCGGCTTTGGACTCTCAGCCTGCGGCTTTGGACTCTCAGCCTGCGGCTTAGGACTCTCAGCCTGCGGCTTAGGACTCTCAGCCTGCGGCTTTGGACTCTCAGCCTGCGGCTTTGGACTCTCAGCCTGCGGCTTTGGACTCTCAGCCTGCGGCTTTGGACTCTCAGCCTGCGGCTTTGGACTCTCAGACTGCGGCTTAGGACTCTCAGCCTGCGGCTTAGGACTCTCAGCCTGCGGCTTTGGACTCTCAGCCTGCGGCTTTGGACTCTCAGCCTGCGGCTTTGGACTCTCAGCCTGCGGCTTTGGACTCTCAGCCTGCGGCTTTGGACTCTCAGCCTGCGGCTTTGGACTCTCAGCCTGCGGCTTTGGACTCTCAGCCTGCGGCTTTGGACTCTCAGCCTGCGGCTATGGACTCTCAGCCTGCGGCTTTGGACTCTCAGCCTGCGGCTTAGGACTCTCAGCCTGCGGCTTTGGACTCTCAGCCTGCGGCTTTGGACTCTCAGCCTGCGGCTTAGGACTCTCAGCCTGCGGCTTTGGACTCTCAGCCTGCGGCTTTGGACTCTCAGCCTGCGGCTTTGGACTCTCAGCCTGCGGCTTTGGACTCTCAGCCTGCGGCTTAGGACTCTCAGCCTGTGGCTTTGGACTCTCAGCCTGCGGCTTTGGACTCTCAGCCTGCGGCTTTGGACTCTCAGCCTGCGGCTTTGGACTCTCAGCCTGCGGCTTTGAACTCTCAGCCTGCGGCTTTGAACTCTCAGCCTGCGGCTTTGGACTCTCAGCCTGCGGCTTTGAACTCTCAGCCTGCGGCTTAGGACTCTCAGCCTGCGGCTTTGGACTCTCAGCCTGCGGCTTTGAACTCTCAGCCTGCGGCTTTGGACTCTCAGCCTGCGGCTTTGGACTCTCAGCCTGCGGCTTTGGACTCTCACACCTCACAGCTACGGACTCTCACACCTCATAGCTAAGGGACTCTCACACCTCACAGCTATGGACTCTTACACCTCACAGCTAGGGACTCTTACACCTCACAGCTAGGGACTCTCACACCTCACAGCTAGGGACTCTTACACCTCACAGCTAGGGACTCTCACACCTCACAGCTAGGGACTCTCACACCTCACAGCTAGGGACTCTTACACCTCACAGCTAGGGACTCTCACACCTCACAGCTAGGGACTCTCACACCTCACAGCTAGGGACTCTCACATCTCACAGCTAGGGACTCCTACACCTCACAGCTAGGGACTCTCACACCTCACAGCTAGGGACTCTCACACCTCACAGCTAGGGACTCTCACATCTCACAGCTAGGGACTCTCACACCTCACAGCTACGGACTCTCACACCTCACAGCTACGGAATCTCACACCTCACAGCTAGGGACTCTCACACCTCACAGCTACGGACTCTCACGCCTCGGACTCACCCAGCTCGTGCGGCAGCTCGTGGCACAGCACCGCCAGGCTGGTGGACAGCCCGCCAGCCAGGCTCTGCGCGAAGGCGGCTCCAATCGCCATGCCGTCAGCGAAATTGTGCAGCCCATCGCCAAGGACCACCATCCAGGCCATTGAGGCCAGTTGTCCTTGACCGCCGTGGCTGTGACCATGTTTGCAATTATCGTCTGCAACGCTGTTGCGAACATCCATCTGGACTTCGTCTGCGGCTGAGGCAGCGGCGTCGGCGGAGGCGTCTCGGTGGTTGTTGAAATCGACCTCTTCGAGTTCGCAGAGTTCGACAAGATTTCGAAAATTGTCGATACTTCTCAGGGCTGCGGATTAAAGATTCAGTGGTATCTCTTCTAAGTAAATTGCTAACAATTAGATAGATTCTTTGGCACCTGGGTGTCTGGATACATTTTTAGGTACCTGGGTACATTTTTAGGTACCTGGGTACATTATTTAGGTACTTGGGTACATTTTAGATACCTGGGTACATTTTTAGGTACCTGGGTACATTTTTAGGTACCTGGGTACATTTTTAGGTACTTGGGTACATTTTTAGGTACCTGGGTACATTTTTAGGTACCTGGGTACATATTTAGGTACTTGGGTACATTTTAGATACCTGGGTACATTTTTAGGTACTTAAGTACATTTTTAGATACCTGGGTACATTTTTAGGTACCTGGGTACATTTTTAGATACTTGGGTACATTTTAGGTACCTCTGTACAATTATGGTTGTCTGGGTACAATCTTAGGTACCTGGGTACAATCTTAGGTACCTGGATACAATCTTAGGTACTTAGGTACAATTTGGGTACCTGGATGCAATTTTAAGTACTTGGGGTACAAACGTGGGTAAATATGAGTAGAATTTCGAGTAAATTTCGGGTATATTATAAGCTACCTAGTGTGGCAGGCGCGCGTACTTCAGTTCACACCAGTACTGTATGTACATTGTAGATATACGAGCGTAATTATTAAGTAATGAAAATCTAATGATCCCCACAGCAGGAAAACCCCATGCTTAAAATTATTCCAGCGCTAAAGCATGCGAGCGAGTTGTGCCTTCGCCAGGCTAATCAAGAAGGCTCGCCCTCGGCCCCAGGGAATCCGCTTCGAAAATTCGTTTCTCATCCCGCCACAAGAAACTTCTTTCCTCTCTACTCCCGCCTAATTATTAGGATCCGCGCGGGGAAGCGAGCGGGCGGGTTATATTTGCGCGAGAAAATTATGATGAAACAGCTTTGAAACCGTGAAAGCGTCAGTGGCATTTTCTGCTTTCACTCTCTGATTAGATACTTTAATTATATGGCCGAGTTGCACGCGGGCTACAAGTGAGACTCTCATCTCACCCTTGCTGCCGAGCCCAGTGGTGATCAGCTCGTCGCAGGATTTTTCGCCGTACATTCGAGAAACTCGACGCCTCTGACGGTCTAAAACAGCCAAGCCGTCGGATGGAGCGCTGTCTGGTTCAGCTTGCAGCTGCTCCTAGATTGGGCAGGATCAGGGAGTGAGGTGGGCGGCGGTGTACATTGATTCAGATGGGGGAGTGAGGTGGGCAGCGGTGTACATTGATTCAGATTCGGGAGTGAGGTGGGCAGCGGTGTACATGGATTCAGATGGGGGAGTTGAGGTGGGCAGCGGTGTACATTGATTCAGGATTCGGGAGTGAGGTGGCAGCGGTGTACATGATTCAGATTCGGGAGTGAGGTGGGCAGCGGTGTACATTGATTCAGATTGGGCGACGTTTTGCTTGATGAGAGTTATTTATGGTCACGTGATTATATGTTTCTAAGCGCCCCTCTAAAAAAGAAGAAAAGCACCAAAGCTACAACCGGATGATAAATTTTCGTGCTCGTCTAGATAATCAACGAAGACGCGATTTAAAGTTGAACGAATGCTTTGCCAACGTGACAAAATTAAAAATTTCACGGGCTGAGGAAAATGTGATGAGTTTTTCTCCAAGGTGGAAATCCGGTTTGCACGCAACGTCCGTCTACAGATATATTCCATCCGGCCCTGAGAGAGGTCGTGCTTCAGATTTATGACTGGGAGGATAAAAGGACAGGCGAGTGCAGACTAAAGGAAGGGAAGCAGCAGCTCCCACACCCCGGGACCATCGTCAAACTCGATGGGATATTGTAAAAACACAGGATTTGTGCAGGGCGAGGCTTGAAAGGGAGCTCGAATCGAGCAGATTATTACTCCTATATGCCAATTCTGCAGTACGCAGTGCACGATGAAAGTACAGCAAAAATGACAAGCTGGTCAGGGACGAATTCGTCAATGCTAAATTGCTAAGGCAACACATCTCACCCGCAGAGCCTGCTTCTCGGACCGGTACTCCGTGACCAGAATCACTAACTTCTCGGCGATGAAGAAGCAATAGACACCCGCTAGGGCAGCCAGGCCCTTCAACACCGTCTGTCGCTCGTTGTGCCACCGCCTCGAGTGGGCACTCTCCACTGCTGACTTCACTATAGCCTGGGTGGGGAGGAAATTCCAGCAAACGAAATGAGTGCCTGCGGCGCCAAAATGATCGTTGACAACACCGATTCTCCAAATGATGTACATGTAGAAATTTAGACATGTACATGTAAAATTCATTGCTTTGTTTCCCCCCCCCCATAAAATCTATGGCGCTGCCCCCTGCCCTCCTCTCTCCCTTTCATGCCCAAGCACCTCCCTCCCTTTCATGCCCAAGCACACCCACCTCCCTCCATTTCCTACCCCAGCACTCCCACCTCCCTCCCTTTCATGAACCAACACACCAACCTCCCTCCCTTTCCTGCCCCAGCACACACACCTCCCTCCATTTCCTGCCTCAACACACCCTCCCCCTTTCCCGCTCGAAACACGGCCCAAAAGCTCACATGAGGCAGGAGATGCAGCATGGCATCACCAGTCAGGGATCCGACTGCCAGGGCCACAAGGAACTGCAGAAAATGATTGTAGTAGGCAGACTGGGCCAGCGGCACAAGGGACACTGCGGCCAGACCAATGAGGCTGATGGCTAGCACGGCAATGAAGGTTGCAAACCAGACTAAAAGTGCAAATAGCCAATCTAAGTTACGTTGATATTAAGGCCTCAAAATTAACAGTAAGAACTACCAAGATAAAGAGGGATTCGTCTTTGCGATTTTTGACGCAGAGTATCGAGCATTAAATAAGTATATTATTTGCCGCTAAGGCTAAGGATAAGGCTAAGGTTAAGGCTAAGGATAAGCCTAAGGTGAAGGCTAAGGATAAAGCTAAGGATAAGGCTAAGGATAAGGCTAAGGTTAAGGCTAAGGTTAAGGCTAAGGATAAGGCTACGGATAAGGCTAAGGATAAGGCAAAGGAAGACAAAGAGGCAGTGGCGAACGCAGGAAGTATAATTGGAGGGGGCCGCAACCCTAAGGGAGGCCGATATTTGGTGTCTTGCTTGGCGCCGAAATCTCCTTAGTGGGCGCCCCTGTCTCTTAGTTGGCGCCCTTGTCCCTTGGTGGCCACCCACTTTAATTTTTGTGGGAACAACTGGCAGGGGGCCACTGCCCCCCCCCTTCTGCGTACGTTACTACAAGTAAAATCATAAATATCCAGCTTGTAACTGTGCCAAAGGCAATAAAACCCTTCCTTATTATGTGCGGTTTCACCTTTCGGCTCTGGTGGTCCAGTTGACGTCATTGACGAAGTGCCGTTGGTTCGATTGACCGAGTCAGCACCAGCCTGCTGACCAATCAGTAGAATCAATAACAGAATTAACATGTTCTTTAAATGATAAACTTCCTATAGACTGAGGCAAGCGAATATTAAGCTGTTAGGAAATTCCAAAATTTCTGCCTATAAATCCTTTAGCAGGGAAGCTCATGCAGGGCGCGGGGACCAATCGCCATATTGCATGGGAGGACGCCAAGAATCCAGAGAGAAACTGCAAAGCCGGAGACAGAGAGAGAGTTGGAGATGGGAGAGGACAAGGTAAATAATGGATTGGCGCAGGTATGCTCAGGTACGAGGCCTAGGCGAAACAGACTCGCGAAGAAAATGCCGCTTGAGACTCCCATGCCCGCATGGATTAAGCTGAGTAGCCTTTCATCTGCAGCTCGTTGAGTTGCTGCGCACGGCTCCCTCTCTGCCTCTCTCTGCTGTAATCGTTGCAAATGTACGGGCAACTTATGGTTCGCCTGCCCTTTGAGCAAAATGGAAATTATTCTCAAAGCTTCAGGGACACAGCCAAACCCCCTTCTATACTCAGGCAAAAGCCTTGAGTACGCATGGGAACGAGAGGAAGGAATTAGAATTCACCTGTGTTCAACCGATTCATTTTGTGTTTAACCTATTCATTTTGTGTTCAACCGAATCATTTTGTGTTTAACCGATTCAGTTTGTGTTTAACCGAATCAGTTTGTGTTTAACCGATTCAGTTTGTGTTTAACCGATTCAGTTTGTGTTTAACCGAATCAGTTTGTGTTTAACCGAATCAGTTTGTGTTTAACCGAATCAGTTTGTGTTTAACCGAATCATTTTGTGTTTAACCGATTCATTTCGTGTTTAACCGATTCATTTTGTGTTTAACCGATTCATTTCGTGTTTAACCTATTCATTTTGTGTTTAACCGATTCATTTCGTGTTTAACCTATTCATTTTGTGTTTAACCTATTCATTTCGTGTTTAACCTATTCATTTTGTGTTTAACCGATTCATTTCGTGTTTAACTGATTCATTTTGTGTTTAACCGAATCAGTTTGTGTTTAACCGAATCAGTTTGTGTTTAACCGAATCAGTTTGTGTTTAACCGATTCATTTTGTGTTTAACCGATTCATTTCGTGTTTAACCGATTCATTTCGTGTTTAACCGATTCATTTTGTGTTTAACCGATTCATTTCGTGTTTAACCGATTCATTTTGTGTTTAACCGATTCATTTCGTGTTTAACCGATTCATTTTGTGTTTGACCGATTCATTTCGTGTTTAACCGATTCATTTTGTGTTTAACCGATTCATTTCGTGTTTAACCGATTCATTTCGTGTTTAACCGATTCATTTCGTGTTTAACCGATTCATTTTGTGTTTAACCGATTCATTTCGTGTTTAACCGATTCATTTTGAGTCTAACCGATTCATTTCGTGTTTAACCGAATCAGTTTGTGTTTAACCGATTCATTTCATGTTTAACCGAATCATTTTGTGTTTAACCGATTCATTTCGTGTTTAACCGATTCATTTCGTGTTTAACCGATTCATTTTGTGTTTAACCGATTCATTTCGTGTTTAACCGATTCATTTTGTGTTTAACCGAATCAGTTTGTGTTTAACCGAATCAGTTTGTGTTTAACCGAATCAGTTTGTGTTTAACCGAATCAGTTTGTGTTTAACCGATTCATTTCGTGTTTAACCGATTCATTTCGTGTTTAACCGATTCATTTTGTGTTTAACCGATTCATTTCGTGTTTAACCGATTCATTTTGTGTTTAACCGATTCATTTCGTGTTTAACCGAATCAGTTTGTGTTTAACCGATTCATTTTGTGTTTAACCGATTCATTTCGTGTTTAACCGATTCATTTTGAGTCTAACCGATTCATTTCGTGTTTAACCGAATCATTTTGTGTTTAACCGATTCATTTCGTGTTTAACCGATTCATTTCGTGTTTAACCGATTCATTTTGTGTTTAACCGATTCATTTTGTGTTTAACCGATTCATTTCGTGTTTAACCGATTCATTTTGTGTTTAACCGATTCATTTCGTATTTAACCGGGATTCATTTTGTGTCTAACCGATTCATTTCGTGTTCAACCGATTCATTTTGTGTTTAACCGATTCATTTTGTGTTTAACCGATTCATTTCGTATTTAACCGGGATTCATTTTGTGTCTAACCGATTCATTTCGTGTTCAACCGATTCGTTTTGTGTTTGACCGATCCATTTTGTGTTTACCTGATTCATTTTGTGTTTAACCGATTAATTTTAGGCTACTGCGTCAAGGAGCAGACAGGACCCGTCTCTCACTTTACTACAGAGATGGCTGTCATAAGAAGCTGCTTTCCTTTTCAAGCCATTAGCAGGAAGAGTGCACTCATCACTCTACATGAGAAGCCAAGAGTTATTGAGAAAAAGCTCTTAGATCTGCAAAAGGACTCACTCTTACTCTTACATGTAAAAGTGCAACCCACTATCGTCACGGCCGACAGTGAATCCAGTATGATTCTAGGCAGCGGTACGTGTACTTGGTAAGTCAGTAGCCATTTAGCATGATTTTCTGACCAATCGTGTTGTATATTCCTGACCAATCATGTAGTATATGCCTGACCAATCATGTAGTATATGCCTGACCAATCATGTAGTATATGCCTGACCAATCATGTAAAATGCCTGACCAATCATGTTAAATGCCTGACCAATCATGTTAAATGCCTGACCAATCATGTTAAATGCCTGACCAATCATGTAAAATGCCTGACCAATCATGTAAAATGCCTGACCAATCTTGCATTGGAAATAAAAGAATGCCCGAGGGGAAAGCAGTCAAGACTAAAATGGCAAATATTTTTATTTTGTTGAACGGATAGATAGGAGATTGCAGAAGTACACTGCATAAATGGCCATGTACGGCACATACCGCTACTCACTAAGTAGTAAATATATTTTATATAATATGAAATATTTCAGCTGTGAGCAGCCAAACTCAAACAAAAACGGCCGACAGCCTCACACCTTGGCCCAGCAGGCGGCTGATTTGCAATTTAATTAAAAGTGCAAAACAAAAAATCGGCCAGTCGGTAGAATTGCCACGCTAATGGAATTTTTGTACACGACGGCGTCATCAAAGTCATCGCCTGGCTGAGCGGCTGGTGCGGCTTACCGGAACGTTAGTTGGAATTTGCAGCAAGTACGGTACTAACCAACAAAAGTTCTTTTTGGCACTAATAAGAGATTTAAGCCGATTTGATGAATTATTGTAAGTAGCGTACTTTATGGCGACTAGAGAGCGAATATGAAGTGTGTAAGCTTACTTCAGATATGAGGGGTTGGCCAAATGTAGAGATACCTTTGTCTAATAGATATTTGATGCATGCCTGAGCTTCAACAAGTTTCAAGTCATTCCAAGGCTGTTCAGTCCAAGGAATGGGGGGGTAGCTTCACACACCCTCAATTACCCCAGCTACTGCTGGCACCCATTTTACAGCCGGGTGAACTGAAGCAATGCAGAGTTAATTGTCTTGCTCAAGGACACAAATTGTTCCGAGTAGGGACGAGAATCGAACCCCCGACCTTTCAATGAAATTTGGCAGGGATGCCAGCTGAGATGCTGATAAACCAAGCGATTTGTTTTGTCTATGATTGAAATTCATAAAAAACGTTTTTCAAAGTGCCAGCCTGCATGGTTAACGAAGGGCAGCGAATACCATATTTGTGGAGAATCGGAGTATAGTTTATTGATTTTTTGTTCACTAATATCTCAGTGCTGCTAGGGATCCTCTTTGATACTCTTTGTACTCTTTGTAACTCTTTGTATCAGCCTCTTCGTGGCAGAAAAGTTTTCACTCAAATGAGAGATAAATTCTCCACTTTCCAATGACTCAAAAAACTTGTTGAATTTTAGGCGTGCATTAAAAAATCGACATAGGCATTATATAAAAAGTACCCATACTTGTTAGATTAAAAAATCTAGAAGTATGGGTAATTTTTGGACGATCTTAAACCATGCAGATTCTACAGGTCAACCCGGCCAGACTCCGCCGCCTCATCTACGATCGGCTTTGGAGCCTCGTCTGGCACTCCGTAGGACCGCTCGGCGCCCTGCTGCTGGGCGTCGGCCTCTTTGCGGAAGCCGCGAGCGGCCAGCATTGAATTGATGTCCGAGCGGCTCATCTCGGACACGTCAATCCTCTGCAGCACCCGCCTGGCCGAGTTCAGATAGCACAGCATCGGCGGCGCTCCGGGCTCCCGCTTAAAGTACACGTCGCGCAGCTCAGGCACGTCGTTGTACACGAAAGCCCGCACCTCCGGCAGGCTGTTCAATCGTCATCCGCCGCAGGACTCGATGACAGCCAGGCGAATCACCCGGTCAGTCTCGTCTGGCGAGGCGTCATCAAGCGGGCCATCGTAGAGCTCCTTGGCAGCAGACAGGCTGGCCAAGAGGACAATCAGCAGCGGGTGCAGCAGCTGCATTCTGCTGGTGCTGATGAGCTGGAAATTGAAGTTAAACTTATATTTCTTTTCTTATTAGATATTACTTTAAGTAGCACAATAGCCTATAGGATATCTATATGAAAAATTGGAGAAATAGACAGGAGTTTTTTAGCAATCATTTCTATTATCTAGTGTTCTGCCATGGCCATAGCTACAGCTACAGGATCCTATGGCAAATATGGTAAATAGGTGCCTATGGCAGCTACAGATATGCCTACAGTAGCTAGCTGCTCTTATGGCTACAACTATGGAAATATGGTAGTTGCTTTTACATTCTGTAGATTCCCATAGCCATAGGTATTAATTTAAAAAAAATTGAAAAAATATTAGAAACAGGTAGAGTAAAACAAATTTACTTTAGTAAACTGTACTATCAACTTAGAAACTTATAGAATGTACCTAATAAAGTACAATAAAACACTAGCAAACTCTATTAATGTGAAAAAGTTCAGCATTAGTACTTTCAATAGCAATTAAGTATTATTGCTCTATAAGAAGATGAAACATAGTCTTACAAAGGCAATTGAGTGTTTCTTTTATTTTCTAACTTAATTCGCAGTTGTTTAAGCACCATGTTATCTTCTTGATTCAAAATATTTTGTTTTCTAGACTTTTTGTTAAAACTACAACTAGGGCTACAGGAACTATAAGAATATGGTAATATTGGGGTCCCTATGGCTATGGAATATGGAGAATTGGAATAAGCTATAGTTTTGCTTATGGCTATGGCTACGGTACATGGAGTCATGGACCCTCCTTACAAGTTACAGTGCAGTGGAACACTACTACGCTTGTATTATCAATTTGTTATTGATAAGTTTGACATAAATTTCTAAAACAATATATTATACCAATCAACAAATTTTTCTATAGCAAACTACAGCCTTTAAACTACACTTTTTGGCATTATATAGAATTGTATAGCCTGATTTTTAAAACTAAAATGCAAATTTGTTTTTATGCAACTAAAACTTATACTCTTTTGAAGAAGCAAAAACTAAACTAGGGCCTAGTCTAATCAAAATTTTAAATTATATTAAAGTATTTTTTGCAATCTACTTTTTCAAAAAAATCAAATTGGATATAGTTTATTTTTATTTGAGAATAGGGGCCTACTATATATTGAATTTGTCTACTTTTAGCTTAAGTCATTGACAAAAATTTGCATGATATAAATATGATAATTTTTTTAAATAATAGAAAACAAGCCCTAATCAAGATATAATTTTAAAACAAAGAGAATTAAAAAGACAGCTTTGATTTTTATCAAGATAATTTATCTCTATTTATCAGATAGTAGGCCTAGTATATAACTTATAAGGATTAAATAAAAATATAAATTATCTAAATTACTAAACCAAATTACAAGGTTTGAACACTTATATTTAATTTATTTTGAAACCTTGGTATTTAAATGATGACAGAAAATTCTCTTTAATCCACTCACACTGCAAATTTGCATATCTTAAACTAAATTGGCTAAGGGTTGACCTGTTTTCATGGAAATTCGGCCTGTGTCTCCTGTGCAGTGCACAACATTGTCGTAACAACTACAAACAAAGAATTGCCAAAATGAAAGCTTATAAAGAGACTAAAGTATCACTGTATTGCCCAATACTTCAACGTCAAGGTAATAGAGCAGCAGCTTCAACTTCAACTAATCAACTTGTTGTTGTTGCTATAGTCATTCGGCGGATCATTAGGCCGATCAAAATTAAGGACTGAATACTTTGAGTACTTCGTAAATAGTCGACTATATATCGAAGTTAAAACTTGTAATGCTGCGTGGCGGCAAGCAATTTTAAGATTCACTGCCACTTTTGATAATATAAGCATATTTTTTGAGTGCCAATAAAGCTATCTGTCTCCTTAGTCTGTACTGTAACATCGAAATAGCATCTTTGTTTAAGAGTACAATTAAAAACTCATTTAAAATTTGAAAGCTAATTGAATATCGCTTTGCGCTGAACTGCTTGCAAAAATTCAAATTATGATAATCATTTCTTTATATTTGCAAGGAAGTGACAGACATTGATAATTAAGTTTGAAAAAATCTGGAAAATGCCCTTTACGTAGAAAGTGATAAGCCTCCATACCTATTAGTTTGGTGGCTGCCGTAACATCGAGCGCAGCAGCATTAGCCTGAATGGCGATGTCGAGTCGCCGTTTGTTTATTGTTACGGCCGGGAGCTCCTCAACTAGATTGTACATGCCGCCTCATCGCCGTCCTGTCCAGTCGCGATGCCATTTTGCTCCTCCATCAACCTGTCCTGTGGTTCAGCCTCAGGCGTGTTTTCTTGTGTAGCCTGTACAACCGTCCTACCACCGTGACTCTGGGCGCTGATCAACTTATCGAGCTTTTTGTTTATCTGCTCCAGTCGCACGTTGCCGATTGTCGGTGGCCCTAAAAAGTTAGGGAAATTCATAAAACAAAACATAACACAAATACTGTACAGCTAATACCACATTTTCTAATCTATAGTTTTGCAAGCTAGCCGCCTACTGTAACAAATAAGTGTCAGGCGCTGTCCAAGCATATGATCATTCTCACCGTCTCTATTCCCATGATTTAGAGGCAGTTACTGATCAGCGCAAAGGTAGGCAAAGCAGGTTGTAAACTGCTCGAGGAGCGTCCAGCTACAGCTACATGTACTTTCCTCCCGTAGCATAGACGTAGAGGAGACTCTTCTTTGCCCGCTGCAGTAATGACGCACAAGCCCTGCTCATTGACGGCTTGCATCGCATTCTGAGCAAAGCGAACTACAAACCATTTGTTTAATTGGTGCTCCATGTGCAACCTGAAATAACTGCAAGGACAGTGAGAGTAAAATTAGTCATATTTTTCTATAGTACTGCACTTTTGTGAAGCACATTTTTTTATTAACTTTTGTTAAAAAATGTAGAAGTGTTGAAGTGTTTCTTCTACTTGTGAACTAGAAGTGTTTCTACAGCTCTAAAGGAGTCCGTCTAACAAATATTGGCATGCATCTAACAAACCGAAGGGTGTGGAATTAAAATCAAATAATAATGATGGGTTTCGGCCTTTTCGGCCCCCTTGCGGGAAGCCTTCGAGCCTCAGGTCTCAGAAATAAATCAATTAGAGTCCTGGCCCCCCACTCCTGTCAGATGGTCAGCCCCATGGTAGCTTGATCTGTGGTCCCATAGATAAGAGAGGGACAGCGAGAGACAAGCAGGGAGAATTTCGAAGGTAGAGATCAGCTAATCCGCAGATTAGCTAACTCATGCCACCAGCCCGTACGTCCTGGCTCACCACACCGGGACTCTCGAAATCGGGCTTCCGACTAGAAGGGGCTTTGCACTTACCTGCCAACTAGTGTCTTTTTGCTGTCAATCTCGAAGTCATAGCCGATCATAAGGGACACTGCTGGGACTAGATCGCATTGGCCATGCAGGTACAGAGGGGACTTGTGCAGGGGATTCTTGCAGTGGGGAGACTATGGGGTAGCTACATGTACTATTACATTGCTAAATACGAAGAATTGTACTTTTGGCTTTCAACGCGCCGACCAGCCTCTCGTAGCGCTGATGATAGGCTAACTCGAACATCAGAGACTGCATGATTCAATACCCGAGCCGCTTGGCTTACCTAGAGTGCACAGAGTACATCTCTAGCGCCGATTTTGCTCTATTGGCAGTTTTGCTCACTGATTTGTTAGATTGATCGACTGAGAACTGCCTTGCCATTGGTCCACTGTGACCAGCGCCTACTAGCTTAGCCACTCATCTGAGCCATCGGCGAACAAAGAAATAAAACCGATAAATAACTGTCAGATTTAACCTTCTCACTGAATCACTTCACATCTCAGATTAAATTGGAGCTTCAGGCTACTAACAGTATTATTGAATGGTTTCTGCCTCAGTAACAGCACTACTGAACAAAATGAGCAAAAGTGTGCGCCTAATCCAGCTACTGAAATAGGGGACAGATAGGGAATCACCCAATCAAGCAAGTCTAGGTAGCCTCTCACCCAACCAATCAGAAACTCAACAGCCGGAGACCAGGTAATCCACAGTGACCGAATCGGCTTAGTGCTTTGCAGCTGTTGGCCCGGGATGATGCTGTCACAAATTTCGCAAATAGCTAGCAGGTGATGATCTTATTCTTGATGGTCGTTGCTGTCGACCGGGGGAATTCGTCCTTGATGATGATGGGGAGGTTGCGATCCGGGGATCAAGAGACGACGGTCGAGCTCCGGGAACCAGAAGTTGCGTACTGGGTCCGAGCAAGTAGATGTCCGAGCGGGCCAAAAACACCGGTTTAAATAGCCGCTAACTGGACCGCAATTTGTTAGAATGGAACACCTTGACGCTGATTGGCTGAGCCGATTTGTTCTAACTGAACGTCGAATTTTCTGATTGGCTGAGCTTGTTGCCACCCAAACCCACGTAACCAAAAGATCCTATCAGTTCCCTCGGGGCCATAAAAATACGCCAGATGCAGTCATAAATCGCTCAAAATCGCTACATAATAATTTATGACCTTTCGCGTAGGAATTACAAAAATTAAAGAAAAAATATGCATTGGAAAGGTCTTATTAAGTAGAAAGTGAAGATAGTGAAGAGAAATCGCTAATCGCTTGATCTCAAAGTACTTTTAGGGGTAAAACGCATAGCTGTCAAAGCTTTCACACGCTTGAGTGAACCCGAACAATAGGCTCTGACCTCATAAATCTGATGGCCTGTCAAAAATGATGAGAAAAAAGCTATCATTCGCATCCCCTCAGACCATCTGGCGCCCGCCTCAACACTGAGTGAGGCGCAGGTGGCTGTCAGACCAGCTTCGAAAGCGATGATTTATGACCCAAAAAGCTGCGTTTATGTTATTATGACTACTAGTATGACAAAACATTATATCTAGTATAGATTCTATGACAATTCGCAGAAAAGGGATAAAAATGCCCATTGCCCACTGTTAGTAGGCTAGTAAGTTTAGAGCCCATGTGCTAGCGCGGGTTTGGAAAAAAGTGCGTCCTCATCACTTATGTCAGTTAATAAGTGCATAGTTAACTAATCGTCTATGGTTCAAATGCCTGCTAAAGCTAAAATAATGGCCAGTTGAGTTTGTCATCACGCCAGGCTGTGTCTTATAGACAATGGCTGTTTGATGACATCCGCAGTGGCTGCGGGTCGACTGTCGCCTTGAATTGGACTATGGAGACTTGTGGCTATACGAGATCAGACCCTTTTTACAATATTTTGGTCTCTTTTAAATCGTTATAGATCAGGTTCTATAGATGCTTTCAAGGCTTACTACTGACTATAGCGGTTTACTTGACTTTAGCCGCACGGGGGCTCTGGCGGACGCAGTGCCCGCTCAGTAACCCTTGAGTAGCGGACGAACTGACGGAAGTTCTCTGGAAAGATGCGCTGGTTTTTGGCCGAGGTTGATGAGCCTGCCCTGAGTAAAAGCAAGACATTCACAGATGAACTGCTCCGCATTCTCAACACCGGAGAGACAGATGGGCATTCCTCACTGCAGATTTTCTCCCGGCCGAGAGGGCCATGGTGACCCACCTGACGTCTCATCGGTTGAATCCAAGCATGGCCCAGGGCCAGGGGACAGGGGACGACAAGGAGGGAAGGCTGGATGAAAAATCTTCCCATATTGGAATCGTTGAATATCTCGAAAATTCCCCTCAGTGCCTCGGCACCGTCGCCTTCTGCCTTGGCATCGCCTCCCAGCTGCACAGCGGTCTGCGCGCCAAGCTCTGCCGCCTGGCTGCTAGCCGGGCTCGAGTTTTTGACAGCCGGGGCCGGCTTTCTCGGCTGCTGCGGCACCGTCAGGGCCAGCCGCTGCCTGCTGGCCGCGGTGAGTCCGAAGCTGCGAACTGCTAAGGACTTTTAACTTTACAGATTTGATTAGAAAACCAGGTGTATGCAAGACCAGAGTCCACACTTGGAAATTGATAGAAAACAAGTTAAATGATACTTTTTACATGCACCGGATAGGATTAGGAATTTACGGTAGACTTCCCCGTTAGCTAGTGTGTTGCTACATGTAACAAGATGTGCTGCTAGCCGGATGTGTTGCTAGCCGGATTCGTTGCTAGCCGGATGTGCTGCTAGCCGGATGTGTTGCTAGCCGGATGTGCTGCTAGCCGGATGTGCTGCTAGCCGGATGTGTTGCTAGCCGGATGTGTTGCTAGCCGGATGTGTTGCTAGCCGGATGTGCTGCTAGCCGGATGTGCTGCTAGCCGGATGTGCTGCTAGCCGGATGTGTTGCTAGCCGGATGTGCTGCTAGCCGGATGTGCTGCTAGCCGGATGTGCTGCTAGCCGGATGTGTTGCTAGCCGGATGTGTTGCTAGTCGGATGTGCTGCTAGCCGGATGTGCTGCTAGCCGGATGTGCTGCTAGCCGGATGTGTTGCTAGCCGGATGTGCTGCTAGCCGGATGTGTTGCTAGCCGGATGTGTTGCTAGCCGGATGTGCTGCTAGCCGGATGTGCTGCTAGCCGGATGTGTTGCTAGCCGGATGTGTTGCTAGCCGGATGTGCTGCTAGCCGGATGTGCTGCTAGCCGGATGTGCTGCTAGCCGGATGTGCTGCTAGCCGGATGTGTTGCTAGCCGGATGTGCTGCTAGCCGGATGTGCTGCTAGCCGGATGTGTTGCTAGCCGGATGTGTTGCTAGCCGGATGTGCTGCTAGCCGGATGTGCTGCTAGCCGGATGTGCTGCTAGCCGGATGTGCTGCTAGCCGGATGTGTTGCTAGCCGGATGTGCTGCTAGCCGGATGTGTTGCTAGCCGGATGTGTTGCTAGCCGGATGTGCTGCTAGCCGGATGTGCTGCTAGCCGGATGTGTTGCTAGCCGGATGTGTTGCTAGCCGGATGTGCTGCTAGCCGGATGTGCTGCTAGCCGGATGTGCTGCTAGCCGGATGTGCTGCTAGCCGGATGTGCTGCTAGCCGGATGTGTTGCTAGCCGGATGTGCTGCTAGCCGGATGTGCTGCTAGCCGGATGTGCTGCTAGCCCGGATTTGTTGCTAGCCGGGTTTGTTGCTAATTAAATTAATTATGTCAATTACATTAAAACTGATTTCAATGATCTTCCATCAACGTGAAGTGTACTTCATCAGCAACTCAGAGCAGACTTCATCGGTCCCTAACGAGCAGAATAGTGAAGTCAGCTGGGCTGCCTTACCGGCTCAATGATCAGATTAGTTTTCCAATAAGTGCTCATCTACATGTAAAAGCTGCTGTAGAATCCATGGTGCTGGTGCTTAAGATCCCTGAATAAAAAATCCTGTCCACGCACCCCATGCCGAAGCGGAGATGAAGCCAAATGACTAAACAACAAAAAAGCAACAAATCAAAACGTTGCAGTTCTTCTCTATTCTAGCGGCATCGTTGACAGCTCTGGTTGCAATGATCAGCATTGCTGTCGCTCTGACATCCACAAAGCAGCTGTTAGCTCGCCTGTCCATCGAGCTGCACAGACTGGTGACGACCTAATATGCCGATGCAAGGAGTCGGAGGATCATGAACAGTGTGCAGAGGCTGGTAAGAGTGTCCCCTTAGTGCTGGTGTCCCCTTGGTGCTGGTATCTTCTTGGTGCTGGTGTCCCCTTAGTGCTGGTGTCCCCTTAGTGCTGGCGTCTCCTTAGTGCTGGTGTCCCCTTAGTGCTGGCGTCTCCTTAGTGCTGGTGTCCCCTTGGTGCTGGTATCTTCTTGGTGCTGGTGTCCCCTTGGTGCTGGTGTCTTCTTGGTGCTGGTGTCCCCTTAGTGCTGGTGTCCCCTTAGTGCTGGCGTCTCCTTAGTGCTGGTGTCCCCTTGGTGCTGGTGTCTCCTTGGTGCTGGTGTCCCCTTGGTGCTGGTATCTTCTTGGTGCTGGTGTCCCCTTAGTGCTGGTGTCCCCTAGGTGCTGGTGTCTTCTTGGTGCTGGTGTCTCCTTGGTGCTGCAGTGGTGTCTCCTAGGTGCTGGTGTCTCCTTGGTGCTGCAGTGGTGTCTCCTAGGTGCTGGTGTCCCCTTGGTGCTGCAGTGGTGTCTCCTAGGTGCTGGTGTCTCCTTAGTGCTGGTGTCTCCTTGGTGCTGGTGTCTCCTTAGTGCTGGTGTCTCCTTAGTGCTGGTGTCTCCTTAGTGCTGGTGTCTCCTTGGTGCTGGTGTCTCCTTAGTGCTGCAGTGGTGTCTCCTAGGTGCTGGTGTCCCCTTAGTGCTGGTGTCTCCTTAGTGCTGGTGTCCCCTTGGTGCTGCAGTGGTGTCTCCTAGGTGCTGGTGTTCCTTGGTGCTGGTGTCCTCGAGATAAGGCCCCTTGATGCCGATGTCCCTTGGTGGTGGTGTCCCCTTGGTGCTGGTGTCCTTGAGATAAGGCCCCTTGATGCCGCGGATGTCTCTTAGTGCTGGCGCCACTTACGATGGCGCCCCCAAGATGACACCTCCACGGTAGCATCTCCGTACTGGTACTCATCGCTGTCGCCCCCCCACCCCTAATAAAAATCCCAGCAAGGGCACCGCAAGTTTGTCTATAGATTTTTATAGTTTTGCATCTCGTAGAAGTTGAAAAGTATTATTACTAAAACAGTACAATACTATCCTCAGCTCAACTGCTGCGGAGTAAAGGACGGCTAAGCGGATTACAGTCGCTACTCGTTGCCGGTGCCTCCGAGCTGCTTGTACGCTCAACCACACGCCACTACTACTATTAGTAGTTCAGACACCGCGGCTCTCAGCGAAACCACCGGCCTGCCTGCCGTTGTTGCTATCGGCTTCTCTGTTGGCCTGGTTTTGGTGAGAAATCAGGGGATGAGATGAGAAAGTTCTAGCTTTCAATGGCTTCCCCTTCTGCTACTCCCTTGAGTACATGATGTTCTGACTACCCTTTTTCTGAATACCCTTTCTGCTAGTCCTAGAGTGTGTTCTGAATACCCCTTCTGCTAGTCCTAGAGTGTGTTCTGAATACTCCTTCTGCTAATCCTAGTGTGTTCTGAATACTCCTGCTAGTCCTAGAGTGTGTTCTGAATACTCCTTCTGCTAATCCTAGAGTGTGTTCTGAATACTCCTGCTAATCCTAGAGTGTGTTCTGAATACTCCATCTGCTAGTCCTAGAGTGTGTTCTGAATACTCCTTCTGCTAGTCCTAGAGTGTGTTCTGAATACTCCTTCTGCTAATCCTAGAGTGTTCTGAATACTCCTGCTAATCCTAGAGTGTGTTCTGAATACTCCATCTGCTAGTCCTAGAGTGTGTTCTGAATACTCCTTCTGCTAATCCTAGAGTGTGTTCTGAATACTCCATCTGCTAGTCCTAGAGTGTGTTCTGAATACTCCTTCTGCTAATCCTAGAGTGTGTTCTGAATACTCCATCTGCTAGTCCTAGAGTGTGTTCTGAATACTCCTTCTGCTAATCCTAGAGTGTGTTCTGAATACCCCCTCTGCTATTCCTGGGGTGTTTTCGGAACACCTCTTTTGAAAATCCGAAAATGTTCTGAATACCCCTACAAATAGTCTTTGAGTGCGCTCTGAATACTTCAGCGTTCTCGCACATGCATGCAAGTGCAACGCCGTACCTGTCTACTTCTAATAGCTAGTATGCAGTCGAAAATAATTTTTTGTAGACATAAGTGCTGACTCAAATTTGGATAAGTAAAACTCCAGGTATGCATGTAAAAATCAAACGCCAACTTTTCATTACTATTGCGTATATAAAAGCTGAATCCTCATTTTATGGTAGATAACCGACTATTATAATACGAGTATTTAATGTCTGGTTGAAGAACTGAGTAACTCATGCTGGCTATTCTTTTTTGTTAGGCTACTAGAGAAGCAATACTTCTCGTGCATCGATTGCAATAAGATCTGTTCTTAGCACAAGTTTAATTAAACTGACACATATATTTATGCCGCATACATTTTTAACTGAATAGATGCAAAATAACAAAGGCGATTGCTGCTGTCACCGGCTATGCTTAAATAATAGATTGCAAATATTGACTTAATTTCCACGCATAAATGAGTAAGGAGCACATAAATTGGTTTCCTTACCCCCCTTCCCGAGGAGTGAGTTGGCTGGTTTCCTTACCCCCTTCCCGAGGAGTGAGTTGGCTGATTTCCTTACCCCCCTTCCCGAGGAATGAGGTGGCTGGTTTCCTTACCCCCCTTCCCGAGGAGTGAGTTGGCTGATTTCCTTACCCCCCTTCCCGAGGAATGAGGTGGCTGATTTCCTTACCCCCTCCCCGAGGAGTGAGATGGCTGATTTCCTTACCCCCCTTCCCGAGGAATGAGGTGGCTGATTTCCTTACCCCCTCCCCGAGGAGTGAGTTGGCTGATTTCCTTACCCCCTTCCCGAGGAGTGAGATGGCTGATTTCCTTACCCCCCTTCCCAAGGAGTGAGTTGGCTGATTTCCTTACCCCCCCCCCGAGGAGTGAGTTGGCTGATTTCCTTACCCCCTTCCCGAGGAGTGAGATGGCTGATTTCCTTACCCCCCTTCCCAAGGAGTGAGTTGGCTGATTTCCTTACCCCCCTTCCCGAGGAGTGAGGTGGCTGATTTCCTTACCCCCTCCACGAGGAGTGAGGTGGCTGATTTCTTTACCCCCTCCACGAGGAGTGAGATGGCTGGTTTCCTTACCCCCCCTTCCCGAGGAATGAGGTGGCTGATTTCCTTACCCCCTCCCCGAGGAGTGAGGTGGCTGATTTCCTTACCCCCTTCCCGAGGAGTGACGGCTGGAAGCAATATTTTGTTTTATTAGCTCAAGGCAATTAGACAAAAAAGAAACGCACTTGGCAATTGATTAACTAAACGGAATACTTACTGGTCTCAATGCAATAAGTAAAACATTAAATTAACAATACATTAGAAACAAAAATACAGGCACAATCACCCTATCATTGGTCTAGTTTACTGAAAATGCTTCGACTTTGAAAAATAAACTGTTATGATCAATTAACGTCAAATAATAATAATTGCATGTCATTTAGGACTTAAAGCATCGACATTCTAATCAAAATTTCCGTCCACAAAATCATTCAGACAGGAACATAATATAAAATTCAGACATTATTAGACATGGCTAATCCATCAAGGTGGTTTGCTTACCGATTAGGAACTATTATTTGATCACCCTATCTTCTTGGCAAGTCGCAAGCCAACCAAAAACACACTCTAGAAGCTGTGAAATGACCAATAGGTACGAGCGTACTAGTAAAATATCTAAAACTTAATGACAGAATAAACTCAACTGACTTTAAGACACAATAAAGATAAGAAATGCTAAAAAATTACCTAACTTTCAGCAAATAATAGACTGGTATTCCAACATGGCAGTAATTTTAGCACAGAAAAAGGAAGCAAAACTATAAAAAACCGCTCAAAACTTGCAATTAGTGTATATTTATTTCAATGTTCAGCTCATCTACTTTTACTGTTGGCTGTTAGCCAGGTAAGGCCCTCGTACAGGCCTTCGCCTGTGACAGCGCAGGTTGGCTGCACGTACCAGGTTCGATCGCCAAGATAAGCCAGCCCGAGTCTGTCCTGTATCTCGTTCGGACGCATAGCTGCGGGCGTTGTGTCACAGCTCAATGCAATTTCTCTCTGCCCCGCGGAGTGGTGTGGCTTTCTCTCTGCGCCGCGGAGTGGTGTGGCTTTCTCTCTGCGCCGCGGAGTGGGTGACTTCTCTCTGCCCCACGGAGTGGTGTGGCTTTCTCTCTGCCCCGCGGAGTGGTGTGGCTTTCTCTCTGCCCCGCGGAGTGGGGGTGGCTTTCGCTCTGCCCCGAGTAGGGGTGGCTTTCTCTCTGCCCCGCGGAGTGGGGGCGGCTTTCTCTCTGCCCCGAGTAGGGGTGGCTTTCTCTCTGCCCCGCGGAGTGGTGTGGCTTTCTCCCTGCCCCACGGAGTGGTGTGGCTTTCTCTCTGCCCCACGGAGTGGTGTGGCTTTCTCTCTGCCCCGCGGAGTGGTGTGGCTTTCTCTCTGCCCCGCGGAGTGGGTGACTTCTCTCTGCCTCGCGGAGTGGTGTGGCTTTCTCTCTGCCCCGCGGAGTGGGGGTGGCTTTCGCTCTGCCCCGAGTAGGGGTGGCTTTCTCTCTGCCCCGCGGAGTGGGGGCGGCTTTCTCTCTGCCCCGAGTAGGGGTGGCTTTCTCTCTGCCCCGCGGAGTGGTGTGGCTTTCTCCCTGCCCCACGGAGTGGTGTGGCTTTCTCTCTGCCCCGCGGAGTGGTGTGGCTTTCTCTCTGCCCCACGGAGTGGTGTGGCTTTCTCTCTGCCCCGCGGAGTGGTGTGGCTTTCTCTCTGCCCCGCGGAGTGGGTGACTTCTCTCTGCCCCACGGAGTGGTGTGGCTTTCTCTCTGCCCCGCGGAGTGGTGTGGCTTTCTCTCTGCCCCGCGGAGTGGGGTGGCTTTCTCTCTGCCCCGCGGAGTGGGGGTGGCTTTCTCTCTGCCCCGAGAAGTGGGCGGCTTTCTCTCTAACCTCAAGGATCTGGGTGGGTACTTTTCATCCTATGTCAAGGAGTGAGTTAGGTGCGCGAAATTCTTCATCCAAAAGATTGGTTTCGTAATTTCTTGCAAAGATCTAATGGGTTTGATGACTCTTTGTAGTTTGAACAAAAGTATTTTCTTAGTTAAAATCGACGCTCATAAAAAACTATTGAACTAACCATTTGGCAAATCTTGCTTATTAGCTAAAACTAAAACGATGGAGTGGCGCATCTCTCGATCCTCCAATATACGATGCAGCTCTAGCCTGGCCTCGTCAATGCGATCCCGATCGGTGCTGTCGACAACAAATACAAGGCCCTGCGTGCCGGCATAGTAATGCCGCCATAGCGGCCTGATCTTCTCTTGGCCTCCGACATCCTGCGTTAAATACATGTGCACTGTGTAACATTAAATGTAACATTTAATTAAGGACTCGGGATAGCTCTAAGGGAGAAGAGGGGGTGAGAGACAATGGAAAAGGAGAAGGAAAGGAGGGAGAGCATAGAGAACTATAAGAATTTATATTGTACAGTAAGTCACATAAAATTAATTCATCATTCAGCCTCTTACCCAAACATTGAATTTGACATTCTTATAAGTGACAGTTTCCACATTGAAGCCGACAGTAGGTATAGTGGTGACAGAGGAGCGCAGCTTTAATTTGTACAATATTGTAGTCTTGCCAGCCGCATCCAGACCAAGCATTAGAATGCGCAGCTCCCGATTATCAAATAACTTTGATAAAAGCTTACCCATCGATCCAGGGTTTTTCAATTATAGCTACTATTAGTAAGCAGTGCAGCAAAAGTTTTCTTTCTTTCAGAAAAATAGCAACTTGATTGAAAGGTATGCTACATTGCAGGCTTTCATGCAAGAATAGGATGTTGACACTGTAAAAAGCACAATGATAGTGTAGTGCCACCTTAGAGACAGTAGGTTAAAAGTCTATCAACCAATGTTACCAAGCCTTAAAGTATGCCCTATGGTATGGTTTCTTACTTTTAGATCTTACTTGTAGTAATCTATATAATATATTGTTGCGAATTATTGATAAAAATATATTAAAATATCCCTAATAAGGTCATATACCACATATAAACATGGAGCATCAAGATCAATTTTTTTCAATTTATAGTTAGAATATACGCTCGTATTTAAAGGAGTAGTGATAAAAAAATAATTTCTGAAGATAAAAAGTTTTATAAATTCAAATAGTTATATTTAAATTCCTTGCCACATTTATTGCAAGTTGTTCGTTGTTGCGATTTTCTTGAAAAAAACCTTCCACAGGTGAACGCTTTGATGAAGCCATGAATTGCAATAATTTAACTTGTATCAAAATGTATCAAGTGAAATAAATGTACCTAGACCAAATTCCAACCCTACCTTTCCAAATTTGAAAGCATCAAATTTATCATAAAATTAAATACATAAAATGTAACAGATTGTTATTTTCTCTCTTGTTTGTAAGAATCATTCAAGGTCCATAAATTAGATTTTTAATTCATTGCTTTTCCTAAGTCTTAAAGCCTAAAAGCCTCAGTATTTAATCTCAATTCTAATTGTTTCCATTTCTAGCCCATAATTTAGAAGATAGCATTCATACTGTATTTTTTGGCATTAACTAATTAAATAAAGATTGAATAGGATTGAAGTCATTTATATTGGGAAAGATTGGGATCGAGGAATAGTTTTTTTCTTGGGTTTGGGCTTTAGGATCAAGATTAAGATTTGGGACTTAGGATCAATTTTTATAGTATACTTTAGTTTGTAGTTCTAAATAGAACCGTAAAAAAGACATATAGTATGATATAAATAAATATTTCAAGATCAAAAGGCATAACACAACAGAATATGTTTATACATAGATGCTAACCAACTTTGATAATCATCATTGAAGTTTGTATCTGCTCTTTCTTCAAATTGAAGAAACCAAAATTTTTATATAAGTTAATGAAGGAATCTAAACAGTCATTTAAACAGTCAGCCTATATATATTCAGTTTTATAAGGCAATCATTTTAATAAAACTTTTATGCTAGGAAGATTGCATTCCAAAACTCCATAAGAAAAAATAACCTTTTATCATTTTTCCACTCTCCTAGCAAACAATTAGTATATTGCAAATATAAATAGTGCTTCTAGCTAATGATTATTTGTATATAAAATTAGCATTAAAATGTTTGTTGTATTAAAAATAAGAAGTGCTATAGTTTTGCCTCTTGGAACATGAGATCATTTTAAGGTAATTTTGTATTTTAATTTTTGTCTTCCAAAACTAAAATAGTATAGAAGGTGCTTATTTATAAAAATAGAAGGTTCCATGACTGCTTGACCTTGAAAGCTATATTGACAAGAAGTGCTATAGCTTTCGAATATAATCAATTTATGTCATTTTTGTATTTAAAAATTGTTATCTAAAATGGATATAATATACAAGGTGCTGATGAATAGAAAGTGCTAGAATCATGTGTTCTATGAAAGTTAGAATCTTCTATCTTTAGAAAAATTCGTTACACATTGTTCTAAGAATTTGAACCAAGCTTTATTTATTTAAAACAATTTTCAAAGTGATTGTTATTGTACTTGGTGATTGTCATCTAAAAGATTGCAAAAAAAATATTTTTTATAAGAAAGTATTGGACTACATATGGGAATATTGGAATTGAAAATATTGTACAATACTATGATCCAATACTACTAAAACTAGTATTGAGGTCTAATATTCCAATATCCAAATTGTATATTGACATTGTCAATACTATCAAAATATTATAAAGCTGCAATATGAACTTTGACGACCCCATGCAAGGGCGAGATGACAAATTGCCGATTAGTCGAGAAATCTGCATGGCCTTCGCGCAACTAAACGATTGCAGCCATGGACAGGGGTCTACGACAATTGACTGCCACAATTTGACTGCCACAATTTGACTGCGGTCAATTTGACTGCGGACAATTTGACTGTCGAGCAATTTGACTGCCGACAAAATGACTGCAAACAAAATGACTGCGGACAATTTGACTGCTGACAAAATGACTGCCAACAAAATGACTGCCGACAAAATGACTGCGGAAATTTGACTGCCAACAATATGACTGAGGCAATTTGACTGCCGACAATATGACTGCAGCAATTTGACTACTGCCAGCAAAATGACTGCAGCAATTTGACAGCCAACAATATAGAAAACAAGAGGCCACTCCTCCTCCTCTCTCCCCCAGTCCCTCAATTTTCCCCCCTCTCTCTCTCTCTCTCCTCTCTCTCTCTCTCAATGGAGTTTTATAAGTTTGCTCGCCACCTAAACTTGTGGGCTCTACTGATCACCCTCTCCTTTTATTATTTGACTCCAAACCCCAAAGTTGGCAACCCCAAACACCAAAACCAAAAGCCTAGCCTAGTTGTGCACAGCTTTATATTGACGAATGAATTTGAAAAACTTGCTAGGCGCATTCTTGTTATGCAAAAGAGGAGAGAGAGATGAGAGATGAAGGTGGAGAGAGCAGAGTGCAGAGAGACGAGAGAAGTGAATAAAGGGGAGAGAGTATAGAAGAGGGAAAAGAAGAGGACTAAGGAAAGAGAGGAGTCAAAAGAGGGGAAAGAGAAGAGTACAGAGGAGAGGAGAGAACATACCAGTATAAGAGAGTAAGATGACAGATGAGAGAGCAGAGACAAGAGAGAAGAGCTACGAGAGAGAAGTGAGAAAACAGAAGAGAAGATAGAAGGTTCAAAGGATGCAAGGAACATAGGGATCGAGAGGCAGAAGTAGAGGCCAGAGTTTTTCTGACATTCTGCGCCGCACCCCAGCCAACAATATCAATAGTTTGCCTCCAATCTTAATTTTACACGAATGTAGTCTATGTTATGTTTAACTCTAATAATAAAAGTTTTTGCTTGAGTTTAACTTCAGATTTTAGAATATATGCAAAATAGTTCCTAAGATTGGAATTCCCATTTCCCATTGTTCAAAATCCGCGGGTTTCAACAGCTGTTACAGCTTGTTGTATAAAAGTTGTGTTCTGTTCTGCATCATTCTAGCTTGTAAATACAATATTTCACTACATGCATAGACTTAAAAGGGTTGATAGAGTGCTAAACTTTAGGAGCATCATTTTTCCGGCAGTCATTTTGCTGGCAGTCAAATTGCTTGGCAGTCAAATTGCCGCAGTCATTTTGCTGGCAGTCAAATTGCGGCAGTCATTTTGCTGGTAGTCAAATTGTCGCAGTCATATTGTCGGCAGTCAAATTGCCGCAGTCATATTGTCGGCAGTCAAATTGTTGGCAGTCATTTTGTCCGCAGTCATTTTGTCGGCAGTCAAATTGCTCGGCAGTCAAATTGTTGCAGTCAAATTGACCGCAGTCAAATTGTGGCAGACAAATTGTGGCAGTCAATTGTCGTGCACCCCATGGACAGGCCCATGGCAGAGCAGCTCCAATTGATGAGACAGCATTAGAGGACTTTGAGCTCCCTGAACCTGCCGTGCCAACGAACAGCCCTGATGTATGGGTGAACGGGCTGATGGACGACATGGGTGCGCAGTAGCTTGCTCCAGAGCCGGAGCCCATCCGCGCCCTGGAGCCCAACCGGCACGTGATGCCACTGCTCCTACCTTCCAACTGGACCAGTGGATCCAACCAGCCGTCGCCAGCGGGAGCGGCCGTAACGGGACCAAGGCCTGACCAGGCGCAGCACCTAGCCACACTGCTGCTTGGCGAGCTTGAAGATGACCAAACTGCCCGCCATATGAGCAACTGCCAACACTGGTTTGGCTACGCCAGCATGTTTGGCCAGTTGACGGCTGCATGCGCCATCAGTCTGGCAGCCAAGGTGCTCTGCAAACGCCACAGGCAAGCCCCAGGTGGCCTGCCGTATGGTGCCTTTTGTGCATTGGTCAGCCTGCACGTCGACGATATGGCCACCCTAGGGCAGGGTCTCTCAACCGCGCTGCTTCAGTTGAGTCACCAGGCGCGCGTGGTGTGCCCCCGATGAACCCAAATGCCCCTGCTTGCCGAGGCCGGCCGGGGAGGCAGGACCACCGCCCCTGAGTGACCGGGAGTCCGCTGTCTGCTGCCATTTGACCCGGCGCCCCCGCGCCTGTGGTAGAATGACGGCAAGCCTCCAGTGCGGACAAGGCAGACGACCAAGTTCCACAGGATGACGGTTGATGTCATTATGTTTTCAACGTTTGTTCCCCCAGGTGTCCCCGCCCTTGCTCCTTTGTCTGCTCCTTTTGTTGTTCTCTCCCATGGCCTCTATTGTTTTATTGCTTCTAGTGGCCAGTTTTTTTCCTTTTCTTTCATTGTCCCTTCCCTTGTCCCATCCGTTGCCCTACCCCTACCCCCTGGGTTATCCATACCAATTTAATCATATAAGATGCAGTTTTTGTAATCTTTTGCTCATACTTGCCTCCCCCCCTATTTCTTTTGTGATCTGCCTTGTTTCCATTTTTCGTCTTTTCTTCATTAAACGTTAGTACGTTAGTTTGTATTTAACTTGATCTACTTTACCAACTAAGTTTAAGTAATCTCTTTCGCTTGCCCTCGGCATTGTCGAATTCATCTCTCGAAGGTTAATAATAACAATAATAATAAGAACAATTTATCCAATTTAGTACATTGCTTGCAGCAACCAATTTATCTAATACTCTAATAATAACCAGTCATCTAATATTTATTCAGTTGTACTTAATCGAAGCCTTTAGTCTATATTGAGTCATTTGCCCACGGGGCATAAAATAACCAATCTGTCTCAACTCAAAGAAAGCTCTAAGACCCTTATTGTTCCGTAATACGAAATTTATAGTGGTGGCAGCACTACTTTACTACTGAGAGTAACCAACAGAGCATATCGACTGACTACAAATTTTATGGTGTCAGAGGACCCATTTTGAACGACCGTGCCGCTAAAAGACTGCTTTACTACAATTACGACTACCCTCCCCTAGAATTGAGGACCCCAGCCCATAGTCCAGATAATGGCCTATACGCCAAATTAATTTGGCATATAGTCACCCCTTGCTAACCCTATTGGCATACATTGGCATATAACCAAAAAATTGGGCCCTACCTATTGGCATGAGTGGCATACACGCTGTTGCTGTTGCAACTTGTAATGTAATATGTAATGTACATAAACATTGGTATTTTTTTAGGAATTTGCACAATAATTAAAAAATGGAATTTATGTTAGAAATACATTAACTTTAACAAAATATATTCCCATCTATTGTTTTATTGAATAATTTTAATATTCTAATAAAACCTGCTGCTAGAGGCATAATATATATTTTACTTGCTTGCAATAATAACAGGGATATATATAACATAGGTGTAACTATATTTAAATTGCGATATGCTCCATTTTTCGTTAACCTGTAAAAGTGGCATACAGTTAAGGAAGGCAGAAAAAAATTGGCGTACATTGGCGTACAAACTGTGGATCTATCAAGTTTTAGTTTGGCATACACCCTGCCATGATCCGGACTATGGACCCCAGCAAATGGAGTATCCAAGGAAAAGAATCAATGCATCAATTTGTGCAATTTTCTAGCTTTACGAGTGCTAAGACAATATAAGCGGCAATTCAAGTCTAAGACTGCCATTTTCCAGTGTCAACAACAGCAAACCGACAACTTTCAAGTTCAAACCCAATTTTAAACCCAACAATTTCCATAATAATCTTCTCCACCCCCACCTCAATATTCTGACTATTATTCCAACTGATAGGCCTAATCTAATATGTTGCAAGAGTCAAAATATCATAATCATTCCAACTATTATTTCAACTGATCATTTAATACACTGCAAGACTTTAAATATTATTTTAACTCTTATTCTGACTCTTAGTCAGAATAATGGTTGGAATATTCCGAGTTAGACAAAGTTTAAGAGGTCATGCTACTACTAGCAATGGCTAGAGTTCTGGCACCGGAACCCATTTTCTAATTGCTATGGATCCAGCAGTGGCCAGTGGTATGTACATGTATTTCAGTAGTGCAATTTATAGGTATAATATAGCAGAAACATTTTTCTTTTTAACACTAACAGGTGGTTGATAGGCCTATTGATATTAGGCCCTATTGTTCAAGATAAGATCAAAACGAAACGATAAGATTCAAATCAAGATACTTCTAATGTTCAAGACTTCATTAGTAGATAACTGCTTGCAGAAGACTGCTGGATCCATAACCATCATTAGTAAATGGGTTCCGGTGCTGGAACCCTAGCCATTACCGCCACTACTACACTTATAGTCTTAATAAGTCCTATGCTACTAAAATAGTAAGCACTAACTTAATTGACATAGGAGAGGGCTTGCAATTGTAATTGCAAGTTGCAGTGAGTATGATTATGTCTATGAAGCCTTGGGCATGGCTTGGTTTTACCTTTACCTTTACTATACTATAAAACAAAAAGTAGGGGCCTAGCCCCCGCCTAGGGCCTAAAACAGTTGACTTATCAAAAGTTATCATTGATGATTAAGGACTCGAGTCTCGAAAAAAAGAAACATAAAGTGTTGTATACTAGAGACTTGGCTGGTAGACACAGATATGCTGAAAAGCTCGCAACACAATTACTATAAAGGCAGTGCTTATCCCCACGGTACCGTAGGAATAATTTCTGTCTTATTCCAACGGTACCGTGGGGATAATTTTCTGCTTATCCGCACGGCACACTGACGAGATAGCTGCCCATCTTCTACATATGCCGTGGGTTCATAATTTAGTTTAGTACTTACGGTTTGAGTGCAATATAACAACATAACTTTGCTTGGCTATTATTTTGATAGAAGTAAAGATTTAATGGCCTTTTTACGCAAAAAAAAACACTTTTTTGTACTTATGACGTATGATTTAAGATGAATTGCTCTAGTAATTGTTTACAATTTAAGAACTTTTAGCAACTAGTCTAATCCCGACATCCCCGAAAAGTCCATTGCCGCTGCTTCTGTAGGCTTCTTACTAGACATGTAAATTCTCAATTTGTTTGTATAGATTATTGCATTGCTTCAACAATTCACCCGTGCAGATAAGCAGAAAATTATTCCCACGGCATATGTAGAAGATGGGGCAGCTATCTCGTCAATGTGCCGTGCGGATAAGCAGAAAATTATCCCCACGGTACCGTTGGAATAAGACAGAAATTATTCCTACGGTACCGTGGGGATAAGCACTGCCTACTATAAAAATATTAAATTGATTTATCATTCTAAGAAAATAAAACCACTTTCTACAAATTCAGTAGTCTTTGCACAAAAATAAAAATGTAAAATCTGTTTGTCTAACTCATAAACAAAAAAGTAAGAATTAAATCCTTCAGTATTATTTATTTACGTTTGTTTTAATGGGTTAGCGTTTACCTGCATTTTTAAATGCTGTTGCCTACGTGTAAATTTGCTCAAAAATTACACCGACAACTAAAATACAAATTTACAATTACACTGAGAAACGCTTTTTGAAATAATTTAAGGCCATTTTTACATTTAAAGCTTAGAAATGTCTGCTAGTACAAGCAAGTTTTTATATTCATTTCTTTTTCTTTGCTTTCTAAGTGTTGGAGGAAACGCACTGTACTTTCATATTGGAGAGACTGAGACTAAGTGCTTCATTGAGGAAATTCCCGAGGACACATTGCTTGTTGGTAAGTTTTTGGATTATTGAACTCGGAACTATTGAAATCGGAATGTGTGCCGATTCCTAGCTTTTAAAAATGTTATGTAATAATTGTAGGTAGATGAGAGTCGTTTTTAGTTTTAGCAGACTTTGTTATTGTTTCAGTGACCATATATAATATAAATACTAAAATAGCAAAAAGCAAAATTTAACAACCTCTTCTTATTTTCACTGCAACTTCCTTACCTAATTTAGATGGTTTTTGTTTTATGTATTGACCATAAAGATAATTGTCCCTCAATTTTATGGTCACCATAACAGTAGTAACTTGTCTTTAGTTTAGTTTTATTCAATCATTATTATTAACCCTAATTTAAAGTAAAAAGTAGACCTTACTTACTACTCAGTGTCTTAGACCTTAGACCTTAGACCATAGACCTTATTTATTAATCTTCATTCTTCAGCTCACCCCTCACTTTTGGTTTACAATCATTTTCATATATGCACTCCCATTGAAATGATTGCGAACCAAAGCTAGTTATAGGAAAGCATGTCAACCCTAGCTTAGTATAATTAATCTTTAGTGCTTGCACCTTCCCTCACTTTTGGTTTACGATCATTTCCATATATACACTCCATTAAAATGATCATGAACCAAAGCTGACTGTAGAAAAGCATATCATTATCAACCTTTACGGCTTTAGTATACTTTATTATGGCTAGCGTTGGTTCTTGATCATTTTAATGGGCAATATATGTTTGGGTGATTGTAAACAAAAGCCAAAAGTGAAATATATAGGCCACCATAGCTCAAACTTGCAACTTGACAGTTGAAATTAGTTTGACAAGCTTTTCTATTGCTAGCTTCTGTTTGCAATCATTTCAATAGGCAGCATACATTTGGATGATCATAAACCAAAGGTGAAATATAAGGTGCTACTACGATAATCTTACAATCTTTTAAAATAAACAAGTCAGTTCACCAACATTTGATTTTGTTTCATTGGAAACTATGGATTTTATATCTTACAACTGCTTATAACTATGATTGTTAGTGTTTTAAGGTGATTGTCACTGTTTGGGATGATTGTAAACCAAAGGAATGCCACTTTGGTAACTGCCATTTTGATAACAAAAAATGACCATTTTGGTAATAGCCAAGGTTTGTTTGCATATTCTTTTGGATCATATCAATTATTGTTATTCTCACTTGTTACCAAAGTGGCTGTTACCAAAGTAGACTGTAACCAATATTTTTTACTATAAATATACAATATAAGATAATACAATAAGAAAAATTGATATTGCTTTTAACAAAGAAGGCAGACTTAATGTTCATCTTTTGCTATGTTTTGTCTTTCTTTTAGCTTTCCATAAAGCTTTAGCTTTTCAACAGTCAGCTAGGAATAATAAAATAGACTATATTCTATATTGCTATTTAAAGTTAACAATGCTTGCACAAGTGTGGGCCTTTTTTTAATTATTCTCCTTTTTTAATAAATACTTTTTATCATATAGAAGTCTAATATATATTAACTTATAATTCTAAAAAATATATTGTGACTTGTGACTGTTGCCCTTTTAGCTTATAGCCTTTTGTCAATTGGCATTTTGTAAAATAGTTGATAAAGGGACTATTTGGCAAGGGTAGTAATCAAGCACATAGCTAGGATTTATGTCAGGAAGGGACAGAAACATGAATCCATCTCTGATAGAAGCAAAATACAAAGGTAATAAAAAAAACCCCCCTTCCCTTAGGGCGGGGGGGGGATATGTCCCTGGTGTCCTCCCCCCCTTGGCTATGCCCCTGGTAACATTATATGCAATCATTGAAGTGACCATATTTTTTAAATCATGGTTACGTTAGTAAAAGTCAGTTTGATAATAATGACAAATCATTCTAGGATCATCTGTTTTGGTAACAAGTTACTTTAGTACCAAATGCATATAGAGCTTATAGACTTATAAGGGAAAATTGCTTAGATGTCAAGACTTATAGGAGAAATTGCTAAAATGGCAAGGCTATTAAGGGAGATTGCTAATCATGAGATAGCATGGCTTATAAGGTGTTCAATAGGAAAAAAATGCTAAATGGCAGATGGTTATTTGGTGCATTTTCAAATTGACCCTATAGCATGGCACATTTTCTATGTGGTAGTGCTTAACATAGTATAGCACAGTGGGACATTTGGTATAATGCTTGAAATCTATGTCAAAATAGCCATGCATAGAATAGCCTAAATGTCAAAACATCAAAAGTTGGAAATGCTATTTGGCATGCTCTGGGTAGCAATGCTATTTCATTGGTGTGCCACCACTGCTAAAACAATGCAGAGTGCCAAAAGGTCCTTTATTATCCCAACCCCTTCTGGGCCCTGATGTACACTTGGCATATATGCCCAACAAAATAGGAAAACAAAAAATTAGAAGAAGAAAGGAGAGGAAAAGAAAGGAGGAAAAAGAGAGGGAAAGAGAAAGAAAAAGAAATAGAAATAGAAAAGAGAACAGAAGGAACAAGTCGCAATTAGGAGGAATTAAGTTGCAATCAAGAGGAACTAAGTCGCAATCAGGAAGAACTAAATCACAATTGGGAGGAACTAAGTCGCAATTGGGAGGAACTAAGTCGCAATTAGGAGGAACTAAGTTGCAATTAGGAGGAACTAAGTTGCAATTGGGAGGAACTAAGTTGCAATCAGGAAGAACTAAGTTGCAATTAGGAGGAACTAAGTTGCAATTAGGAGGAACTAAGTCGCAATCGGGAGGAACTAAGTCGCAATTAGGAGGAACTAAGTTGCAATTAGGAGGAACTTAGGTTGCAATTGGGAGGAACTAAGTTGCAATCAAGAGGAACTGAGTTGCAATCAGGAGGAACTAAGTTGCAATTAGGAGGAACTAAGTCGCAATCAGGAGGAACTAAGTTGCAATTAGGAGGAACTAAGTCGCAATTAGGAGGAACTAAGTCACAATTGGGAAGAACTAAGTTGCAATCAGGAGGAACTAAGTCGCAAATTTGGACAAAACTAAGTCACACTAGATAGGTGAAATTTTAAGGTTGGGCATGTATGACACTTGGTGACCCCTTAATGCAGCCCATGTACCTTGAAGAGTGACCCCTTGGTGCATTTTGATGCATATCTATGCATTTTCAAAATTTATTCAAATAGAAATAAGGTGAAGTTTTTTATATGTCAAGGCTTGGTGGATTGCTGAGAAGTCAAGACTTGGATATATAAATGCTATAATGCTGTGACTCTTAGGGAGAATTATTGAATTGTCAAGGTTTATGGGGAGGGGGGAATTGCTAAGATGTTAAGGCTTTAGGGTTGGGGTTAGGGTTAAGATTAGGATTAAGGTTAGTTTCGGGGTTATGGTTAGGGTTAGGTGAAATTGCTAAGATTTCAAGGCTGAGAAGGGATTGTTTGAGATTGTAATGCTTATGGGTAGTATTGCTAAGGCTAAGATGTTAAGGTTTATGGAAGGGATTATTAAGGCATTTGGGGGGAATCATTAAGATGTCAAGGTTTATAATTGTAATTGCTAAATTTATTGTAAGGAGAAGCTAAATGTTTATTAATTTAATTGTATTTGATTCTTTGTTAGCTTCCCACTGTGGGGGGTACTGATTGCTAGTCTATAGCTAAAAATGATAGAAATCTTAGAAAAGAGATAGCTATGCAATGTTGCCATTTATTTTTCAATATCCATATACTAAAAATGGTCTTTATTTCTAGACTTAAAATGGTGAAATGGTATTGTATAGGGTTCGAATTAAAGCCAATTTGTAAATTCATGTGAATTGTCTATGGCCAAAATCTTAGAAAAGCATTCAAAAGTAAGGAGATCCATTTGCAAATTAATTTTTTGACAGTACCATCTTCAGCAAACGTATGATAGACTAACACAATGCGAGTTATTAAAAAATAATTCTAGTAAAATGGCATCAGCAAAATAGCAGTAGAACTGTTGTCAGAATCTTTTGATCCAAAAAACATCGTGCATATTAGCACTGCTCTGACTTAAAAGCTGCTCAACAAAGCTTGTAGGAAAGTCAAAAGCATATGGAATCAATCAAATTCATCACAGTAGATTACTACCCATAACTGCAGGCAAGTACAAGGTGGAGATATTCGACAAGGGCCAGAACAAATTTGTGCCCACTGTCAGCGGCCTTGGTATGCACGTAGAGATCAAGGATCCCGATCGCAAGATGGTGCTGTCGCGCACCTACTCGGATCAGGGCCAATTTAGTTTCACCTCGCACACCTCTGGCGAGCACACCATCTGCTTGCACTCGAACTCGTCCGCTTGGTTCAATAGCGGCCAGCTCCGCGTACACCTGGACATTCAGGTTGGCGAGCACGCCCAGGACTACTACGCTATCGCCGCCAAGGACAAGCTGACCGATCTGGAGCTGCGTGTCCGACAACTGTTGGACCAGGTTGAGCAGATCTCCAAGGAGCAGAACTACCAGCGGGTAAGCTGTTGGAACTCACTTAAGGTTTAGAGCCAACCTTCAAGGCACAAAGAGTGTACATGCACAACCCCAAGTGAAACCCCCCCCCCCCAAAAAAATAAACACAATTTTGGGTAAACGGCAGGAGTAACTATGACTGTATTATTGAAGTAGAACGCTGTTTGCTTCCCGGTTTAGGCGCTTAAGATTACCTTAAGACTCGAGCCTCTTCAGTGGGAAGTTCTCTTAACTCTCAGTAGCGTAGGTAGTGCTGCCACCAGTTCCTTCAGGTCATACATGCGCAACCTTGGGAATCACCCGGCCGTTTCTATTGGCAACACACACATGTAAGTCGCTATTGGCTGAGAGCAGTCACGTGACTACTATTCTGTCCAATAGCGACATACGTGTGTGTTGCCAATAGAAACGGCCGGGTGAATCCAAAGGTTGCGCCCAAGCATGCTTCAGGTCTCAGCCTTCGATGAGGTGAGCTTCCCGTCGGAACGAAATAACGAAGTCAACGAACTCAGCACCGGGTGCAGATTTGCAGTTCAACGTACCAGGCGTCTCGTCAGCAGCACCTGCCGGGCTTGGTTGGTACAGGGAGGGCTGAGTTAGCCTCTCGTAGGCTTGAGTTTTGCTTTAGTAGGGTCTCAGACAGACCAATAGCAGAGAACTCAATGTACGCAGACGTGCGGTCAGTACAGACACTCGGGCTCGGAAGCTCGGCACTTGGAACTCGAGAAACAGATCCTCAGTCAGAAAACTGGAAGCTCCTTGACGGAAACAAGGGGGAGAGGGGTCCTATTTATAGCCGGGATTCTCCCGCGCGCAAGACCTCGTGACTTGTTCTATTTTTAGAACTGACGTCACTTGAGGTCTCCGGCCAGAGTATACGCGGCTGTGACTGAGTTGCTATTTTTAGCAACATGAGTCACTCCTCTCCTTAGAGAAGGGAGGGGTCCGAAAGCACGTGATTCTCCCGGTAAGCAGGACCAGCGAGTGCAGTAAACATGTTTACTGCACTTTTAAGATTCCAAGAACGCAAGATCTGTCATGTGAGCAAGTCACATGACAGAGGAAAACGGGACGGGAACGAAGCAGAGACAGCCTACAGCAGAGAAGCTGAGGGCTGAGAACAGAGACGCAGAAGGGCAGAACAGGCCAAGGGCAGCAACAGACGGGCCAAGGGGGCGGCAAGCTGACCAGCGGCAGACAGCAACCCAGGGCGAGGGCGAGGGCGAGGGATACTGCTGACAAAGGGGGACGCCAAACACTAAACTAGCGGCTCACTACATTATTATAGCTCAATGCTTCGCCATCTAATTAGTACTGCGTCTGTATTTTTGGATCGGCATTTTTGCGACTTGCCTTGGCTGGGCCCCTCGCCAGCCGGTTGGGTGTTGCGCATGTATAAGTAGAAAGTCAGTGAGCTCCGCCAATCGCATCTCCCCTGATTATACAGTAATACTGAACATCACGACCTTTCCCTTTTGGCAGCATCGCGAAGAAGTCTTCCGCCACATCAGCGAGAGCACCAACCAGCGCGTACTGTGGTGGTCAATCCTGCAGACTGTGATCCTGCTTGGCACCGGATTCTGGCAGATGCGTCATCTAAAATCATTCTTCCAGGCTAAGAAGCTGGTCTAAGCTAAATAAGTTTTTTGTGTGGGAATCCGCCTGTCTGTCTGTGTCTGTTGGCTCTGTTTCTAGATGATACAGGTAATCATTACTGACTCTGGCTCTTCTATCTTATTAAAGCATATGGCCTCTGCTGCAGAATTTCTCATGATTATTGACCAGTTTGAAAAGTACTATCTTAATACTGTAATACAACTATCAAAACACAATTCTACCGTTATTTTGACAGTCTGGTCAATCTTTTGCTCCCGAAAGTGCAGCGGATCTCCCTTTTCCCCCCGAGTTGTTTGGTGTCGGATTTCCTGTTTATTAGTTTTATTAAAATTCAAGTCATTTTTTTGTGCGAATCAATCTGTGTGTTGTTGAACTGGCCTTTTATCTCCGCTTGTGTTCTTAGATTAGCAATCCAGTTATTAAATACAGAAGCACAATTGCACACTCACACACCGACACACCATAATCTTCTCTATGTTTCCCATCTATCTTTCCCGTCTGTTTAAATTTAATAAAGCTTATTGTTTGTTTATTTCGTGTTTATTTCATTGTTTGCCAATAATGTGTTTTCATGTTTAAGCTGCTTTTGTTGTCTCTTAAGCCTGTGTCAAGCTCGATCGATCCGTTGGAAGTTAGCAATTTCGTCATCCTGGCGCTTGTGTTTTTCTCTTTTTTTAATAAAAAAACATCTGTCCGAGCTAATTCTAAGAATTGACAAGCTACAGTGTGTTCAGTGGACAAACGAGTCAGGTGTTATTTCGAGTGCTCGGAAATTAATGTAAACTATGCTTCTTCGTCTTCTTGCGCAGTTCGAGTTGTTTATTTTTTAACTCACAGTTAATTGGAAGCCGCACCTATTAGGGGTCGCAGAATCCCCGGATTGATATTTTCCAGTACCATCTCCTTGTCATAACATTGTTATAATGTTATAAAAATGCTGCGAATGATATTTTTATAACGCATACAGTTATGGTAGGAGCTAAAGGGTAGGAGCCTACTTATTTTGGCGCCGCAGGCACTCATTTTGGCGCCGCAGGCACTCATTTTAGCGCCGCAGGCACTCATTTTGGCGCCGCAGGCACTCATTTTGGCGCCGCAGGCACTCATTTTTGACGCCGCAGGCACTCATTTTTGACGCCGCAGGCACTCATTTTGGCGCCGCAGGCACTCATTTTAGCGCCGCAGGCACTCATTTTGGCGCCGCAGGCACTCATTTTGGCGCCGCAGACACTCATTTTAGCGCCGCAGGCACTCATTTTAGCGCCGCATGCACTCATTTTGGCGCCGCAGGCACTATATTTTGTCAGCTGCGGCCTGTGGCGCTAAAATGAGCGCTGACAACACCAATTCTGAAAACAATGTACACGTAGGAATTTAGTCATGTACACGTACATGTAGAATTCTTGGCTTTGTCCCCAGCATACAATCCATGGTGACGCCCCTGGATTTAGAGCGTCACCATGCAGACCTCAATCCCTACAGAAGAATCAAAAACTCTGTCAAATAAAGAACAAAAGCGAGTTACAACAACACAATTATGAATATCATTACTTTCTGACTGCCCCTTGTAAGCGGTTAAGCGCAAATGTGGTGAGTCTAGTTAATATAGTACCGGTTGGTGCCGGCAAGCGCATCTCTATGGCACAAACCGCGTGAACTCACTTGAGCTTGCATGAAGCTCTCAATCGTATATAAAATTCTATTAAGACATTACAGGAATTCAGTCCTTAGTCGCGAGATGGCACCCAAAAACGAGCGAGTGAGGTACTTTCTGGAGACCTACGGTTCGTTTCTAGTCGGCTTAATTAACGTGAGCATGCTCACGGCCAGCATAGTGAATCTGTGCATGGCCGTGGCGCTGCCCTTGCAATTCTCCGAGCTATTCGTGGTCAATGTCCTCCGGCCGTGGGCCACTGCGAGCACCGTGTGGCTCTCCAGCTTCTGCATCGGCGGCGCGGCCAATTCCCTGCTGGCATCCAGCATCCGCTACGCCAGGGTTGGTCGAGAGCGGATTCGAGCCAACGAATTTCAGAATGCCAACACACTGCAGATGCTGAGCGTGAATCGGTGGGTTTATTAATTGCTTTTTGTTTTGAGTTCATCAACCGGTTGGCGATCAGGATGGCCACGCAGCGGCTGTGTGGACTGGGTATACTGTATAGAAAAATCTTGAAATTTATACTTATTAAGTACAATTGTACTAGTTTATAAGTACTCTCGCGGTTGGTTGGTGCTGGTGCCCCTGGTGCTAGAGCCCCTGGTGCTGGTGCCCTTGGTGCTGGCTCCCCTGGTGCTAGAGCCCCTGGTGCTAGTGCCCTTGGTGCTAGAGCCCCTGGTGCTGGCTCCCCTGGTGCTAGAGCCCCTGGTGCTATAGCCCCTGGTGCTGGCTCCCCTGGTGCTGGCTCCCCTGGTGCTGGCTCCCCTGGTGCTAGAGCCCCTGGTGCTAGTGCCCTTGGTGCTAGAGCCCCTGGTGCTGGCTCCCCTGGTGCTAGAGCCCCTGGTGCTGGTGCCCTTGGTGCTGGCTCCCCTGGTGCTAGAGCCCCTGGTGCTGGTGCCCTTGGTGCTGGCTCTCCTGGTGCTAGTGCCCTTGGTGCTAGAGCCCCTGGTGCTGGCTCCCCTGGTGCTAGAGCCCCTGGTGCTAGTGCCCTTGGTGCTAGAGCCCCTGGTGCTAGTGCCCTTGGTGCTAGAGCCCCTGGTGCTAGTGCCCTTGGTGCTAGAGCCCCTGGTGCTAGTGCCCTTGGTGCTAGAGCCCCTGGTGCTAGTGCCCTTGGTGCTAGAGCCCCTGGTGCTAGTGCCCTTGGTGCTAGAGCCCCTGGTGCTAGTACCCTTGGTGCTAGTACCCTTGGTGCTAGAGCCCCTGGTGCTAGTGCCCTTGGTGCTAGAGCCCCTGGTGCTACGAGCCTCGTAAAGCCCCAGAAAATACTGGAAAATTCGTGGCGTATAAATCCACAAATCTGAACTCGAACAAAATGGCTTACTAACGGCTGTACGTTATTGGTTGCACGTCTTGCGTGCATGAAAATGTTTTACAGCATGAACCCAAACCCACAAAACTGTAGCTGGACACTCATGTTTAACATGTGTCCCTGTCTGCTGCTCTGCCTCTGCTGCTACTGGAACCTGGTGCTGTGTCCCTGCTACGAGTTCCGACCATCGATTCAGTACTCGAATTTGCTTCGGATCGGATGCCTGCGCCTGACCCAGCACGCCTTCTTGATGACTCTGTTCGCCTTCATGCTGCAGCTGGCCAGTTTCACATTTACTCTCACCGTCAAGCACTTCGCCAAGATGAAAGCCATAAAGAATGCTTAGAGAGAGAACAGCAGGATCTGGCTGTATTGGTGTGAGGTGGCTGGCCTAACAAGGGGGTAGAAATATATTAGAATTGAGCCAACGAATGTACGCGTGGAGTGAGGTGGACGTGTTCTAGTGCGTGAGGTGGTTGGCTCAAAAAGAATTTGAAATATCAATGTTAGAATTCAGCCAACGAATGTACGCGTGGAGTGAGGTGGACGTGTTCTAGTGCGTGAGGTGGTTGGCTCAAAAAGGGTTAGAAATATCAATGTTAGAATTCAGCCAACGAATGTACGCGTGGAGTGAGGTGGACGTGTTCTAGTGCGTGAGGTGGTTGGCTCAAAAAGGGTTAGAAATATCAATGTTAGAATTCAGCCAACGAATGTACGCGTGGAGTGAGGTGGGCGTGTGCTAGTGCGTGAGGTGGTTGGCTCAAAAAGGGTTAGAAATATCAATGTTAGAATTCAGCCAACGAATGTACGCGTGGAGTGAGGTGGGCGTGTGCGAGTTCGTGAGGTGGTTTGCCTGTAGAGGTGGAATTTTGTAAAGTACACGCGACCTTGACAAAGTAACACGATGTGAATTGAAAACTTGTTTTTTAAACGTTGTTAGAGGTTTTTCTGTTCTTTTCAGCAGTTACATGCAAGTCTAATTATTTATGATTTTTTAAATAAACCTTATTGTTCAGTGTTCAGATACGAGTGAACGTACTTGCAGGGTTCGGCCATCGATGTCTTTGATCGGAAGCATTTCAGGCTTCAGTGCAGAAAAAGCAAACACTTATATGTAATTTCTGGCCTGGCCTCCGGTCAGATGGTCAGCTCCAAGGTAGCATAGCAGGGCCCTATAGCTTAGAGAAGACAGCGAAATACAAGCAAGGAAAAGTTGATGGAAAAAATCAGCTAATCCGGAGATTAAGCTAATCTGACGCCACCAACCAAGCCAGCTCTCTCAAAGTCGTTTTAATCTATCTAATGTCTCTACCTATGTCTATCTGTCTATCTATCTATCTATCTATCTATCTATCTATGTATCTATCTATCTATCTATCTATCTATCCATCTATCTATGTATCTATCTATCTATCTATCTATCTATCTATCTATCTATCTATCTAATCTAATCTAATCTTATCTAATCTAATCTAATCTAATCTAAACTAATGTTTCTATCATCTTAGAATTTAACCACACGCAGGGGGAGGGAGGAAAGACAAGCTGGCAAAGTAATGCAGCTGGTTGCTGGGTGGCCTGCACTCCTGGCTGCTAATAGAGCTTGCGGACTCTTCTCATCTTACAGTTACCTGAGGCAGGTGCACACAGATGAGTCTGTCAGCTATTACTCTATTCTATTTGCTTTTCAATTTCTTTCTATCCAAGCAATGTACTCCCATCCACTGCCGTACTCGCTTGTACCAGCAGCAGCAGCAGTAGCTCAAGTTTCTATGCATCTTGGTTGTCAAGATAAAAGAGAGAGAGCTTAAAGTGAGCAAATTTTGGCGCAGACTCAGTCTAGACCAAATAGTTTCTTTAGTTTACAGAATCACAAAATGGCCAGGCAAGCACAGGGCGGCTACATGGAGTGGCCCTCGGCGCCGCGCTGGATGGAGCCACTACTGGCAGACGATGGCCAGGGCCAGCTGGTGACGGTCAGCCGCTTGGCTAACGCCGATCTGCAGCAGGCGCGGGACAGCAACGGAGGCCTCCGTCTTGAGGATCTGCGCTACCCAGTGGCTGCTAGGGGCAAATATAAGGCAGCCAAGGGGGCCTGTGAGTGACGTGCTGGCTGAAGACGCTATTGGTGTCTGCTTGGTTCTGGGTGTGTTATTGAACTTAGCTGATGGTTCTGGGTGCATGTTATTGAACTTAGCTGATGGTTCTGGGTGTGTTATTGAACTTAGCTGATGGTTCTGGGTGTGTTATTGAACTTAGCTGATGGTTCTGGGTGTGTTATTGAACTTAGCTGATGGTTCTGGGTGCATGTTATTGAACTTAGCTGATGGTTCTGGGTGCATGTTATTGAACTTAGCTGATGGTTCTGGGTGCATGTTATTGAACTTAGCTGATGGTTCTGGGTGCATGTTATTGAACTTAGCTGATGGTTCTGGGTGCATGTTATTGAACTTAGCTGATGGTTCTGGGTGCATGTTATTGAACTTAGCTGATGGTTCTGGGTGTGTTATTGAACTTAGATGATAGTTCTGGGTGTTTTGTGTCCTCTTCTGGGTGTGTTTTGTGTCCTCTTCTGGGTGCGTTTTGTGTCCTCTTCAGGATGCGTTTTGTGTCCTCTTCAAGATGTGTTTTGTGTCCTCTTCTGGATGTGTTTTGTGTTCTCTTCTGGGTGTGTTTTGTGTCCTCTTCAAGATGTGTTTTGTGTCCTCTTCTGGATGTGTTTTGTGTCCTCTTCTGGGTGTGTCTTGTGTCCTCATCTGGATGTGTTTTTGTGTCCTCTTCTGGGTGTGTTTTGTGTCCTCTTCAGGATGCGTTTTGTGTCCTCATCTGGATGTGTTTTTGTGTCCTCTTCTGGGTGTGTTTTGTGTCCTCTTCTGGGTGTGTTTTGTGTCCTCTTCTGGGTGTTTTTTTTGTCCTCTTCTGGGTGTGTTTTGTGTCCTCTTCTGGGTGTGTTTTGTGTCCTCTTCTGGGTGTGTTTTGTGTCCTCTTCAGGATGCGTTTTGTGTCCTCATCTGGATGTGTTTTTGTGTCCTCTTCTGGGTGTGTTTTGTGTCCTCTTCTGGGTGTGTTTTGTGTCTTCTTCTGGGTGTTTTTTTGTCCTCTTCTGGGTGTGTTTTGTGTCCTCTTCTGGGTGTGTTTTGTGTCCTCTTCTGGGTGTGTTTTGTGTCCTCTTCAGGATGCGTTTTGTGTCCTCTTCTGGGTGTGTTTTGTGTCCTCTTCTGGATGTGTTTTGTGTCCTCTTCTGGGTGTTTTTGTATCCTCTTCTGGGTGTGTTTTGTGTCCTCATCTGGATGTGTTTTTGTGTCCTCTTCTGAGTGTGTTTTGTATCCTCTTCATTATGTGTTTTGTGTCCTCATCTGGATGTGTTTTTGTGTCCTCTTCTGAGTGTGTTTTGTGTCCTCTTCTGGATGTGTTTTGTGTCCTCTTCTGGGTGTTTTTTTTGTCCTCTTCTGGGTGTGCTTTGTGTCCTATTCTGGGTGTGTTTTGTGTCCTCTTCTGGGTGTGTTTTGTGTCCTCTTCTGGATGTGTTTTGTGTCCTCTTCTGGGTGTGTTTTGTGTCCTCTTCTGGGTGTGTTTTGTGTCCTCTTCAGGATGCGTTTTGTGTCCTCTTCTGGGTGTGTTTTGTGTCCTCTTCTGGATGTGTTTTGTGTCCTCTTCTGGGTGTTTTTGTATCCTCTTCTGGGTGTGTTTTGTGTCCTCTTCTGGGTGTGTTTTGTGTCCTCTTCTGGGTGTGTTTTGTGTCCTCTTCAGGATGCGTTTTGTGTCCTCTTCTGGATGCGTTTTTGTGTCCTCTTCAAGATGTGTTTTGTGTCCTCTTCTGGATGTGTTTTGTGTTCTCTTCTGGGTGTGTTTTGTGTCCTCTTCAAGATGTGTTTTGTGTTCTCTTCTGGATGTGTTTTGTGTCCTCTTCTGGGTGTGTCTTGTGTCCTCATCTGGATGTGTTTTTGTGTCCTCTTCTGGGTGTGTTTTGTGTCCTCTTCAGGATGCGTTTTGTGTCCTCTTCTGGGTGTGTCTTGTGTCCTCATCTGGATGTGTTTTTGTGTTCTCTTCTGGGTGTGTTTTGTGTCCTCTTCAAGATGTGTTTTGTGTCCTCTTCTGGATGTGTTTTGTATCCTCCTCTGGATGTGTTTTGTGTCCTCTTCTGGATGTGTTTTGTGTTCTCTTCTGGGTGTGTTTTGTGTCCTCTTCAAGATGTGTTTTGTGTCCTCTTCTGGATGTGTTTTGTGTCCTCTTCTGGGTGTGTCTTGTGTCCTCATCTGGATGTGTTTTTGTGTCCTCTTCTGGGTGTGTTTTGTGTCCTCTTCAGGATGCGTTTTGTGTCCTCTTCTGGGTGTGTCTTGTGTCCTCATCTGGATGTGTTTTGTGTCCTCTTCTGGATGTGTTTTGTGTCCTCTTCAGGATGCGTTTTGTGTCCTCTTCTGGGTGTGTCTTGTGTCCTCATCTGGATGTGTTTTTGTGTTCTCTTCTGGGTGTGTTTTGTGTCCTCTTCAAGATGTGTTTTGTGTCCTCTTCTGGATGTGTTTTGTATCCTCTTCTGGATGTGTTTTGTGTCCTCTTCTGGATGTGTTTTGTGTTCTCTTCTGGGTGTGTTTTGTGTCCTCTTCAAGATGTGTTTTGTGTCCTCTTCTGGGTGTGTCTTGTGTCCTCTTCTGGGTGTGTCTTGTGTCCTCATCTGGATGTGTTTTTGTGTCCTCTTCTGGATGTGTTTTGTGTCCTCTTCAGGATGCGTTTTGTGTCCTTTTCTGGGTGTGTCTTGTGTCCTCATCTGGATGTGTTTTTGTGTCCTCTTCTGGGTGTGTTTTGTGTCCTCTTCAGGATGCGTTTTTGTGTCCTCTTCTGGGTGTGTCTTGTGTCCTTATCTGGATGTGTTTTTGTGTCCTCTTCTGGGTGTGTTTTGTGTCCTCTTCAGGATGCGTTTTGTGTCCTCTTCTGGGTGTGTCTTGTGTCCTCATCTGGATGTGTTTTTGTGTCCTCTTCTGAGTGTGTTTTGTGTCCTCTTCTGGGTGTGTTTTGTGTCCTCTTCTGGATGTGTTTTGTGTCCTCTTCTGGGTGTGTCTTGTGTCCTTATCTGGATGTGTTTTTGTGTCCTCTTCTGGGTGTGTTTTGTGTCCTCTTCAGGATGCGTTTTGTGTCCTCTTCTGGGTGTGTTTTGTGTCCTCTTCTGGATGTGTTTTGTGTCCTCTTCTGGTTGTTTTTGTATCCTCTTCATTATGTGTTTTGTGTCCTCTTCTGGATGCGTTTTTGTGTCCTCTTCAAGATGTGTTTTGTGTCCTATTCTGGGTGTGTTTTGTGTCCTCTTCTGGGTGTGTCTTGTGTCCTTATCTGGATGTGTTTTTGTGTCCTCTTCTGGGTGTGTTTTGTGTCCTCTTCAGGATGCGTTTTGTGTCCTCTTCTGGGTGTGTCTTGTGTCCTCATCTGGATGTGTTTTTGTGTCCTCTTCTGAGTGTGTTTTGTGTCCTCTTCTGGATGTGTTTTGTGTCCTCTTCTGGTTGTTTTTTTTGTCCTCTTCTGGGTGTGTTTTGTGTCCTCTTCTGGGTGTGTTTTGTGTCCTCTTCTGGGTGTGTTTTGTGTCCTCTTCAGGATGCGTTTTGTGTCCTCATCTGGATGTGTTTTTGTGTCCTCTTCTGGGTGTGTTTTGTGTCCTCTTCTGGGTGTGTTTTGTGTCTTCTTCTGGGTGTTTTTTTTGTCCTCTTCTGGGTGTGTTTTGTGTCCTCTTCTGGGTGTGTTTTGTGTCCTCTTCTGGATGCGTTTTTGTGTCCTCTTCAAGATGTGTTTTGTGTCCTCTTCTGGATGTGTTTTGTGTCCTCTTCTGGGTGTGTCTTGTGTCCTTATCTGGATGTGTTTTTGTGTCCTCTTCTGGGTGTGTTTTGTGTCCTCTTCAGGATGCGTTTTGTGTCCTCTTCTGGGTGTGTCTTGTGTCCTCATCTGGATGTGTTTTTGTGTCCTCTTCTGAGTGTGTTTTGTGTCCTCTTCTGGGTGTGTTTTGTGTCCTCTTCTGGATGTGTTTTGTGTCCTCTTCTGGGTGTGTTTTGTGTCCTCTTCAGGATGCGTTTTGTGTCCTCTTCTGGGTGTGTCTTGTGTCCTCATCTGGATGTGTTTTTGTGTCCTCTTCTGAGTGTGTTTTGTGTCCTCTTCTGGATGTGTTTTGTGTCCTCTTCTGGTTGTTTTTTTTGTCCTCTTCTGGGTGTGTTTTGTGTCCTCTTCTGGGTGTGTTTTGTGTCCTCTTCTGGGTGTGTTTTGTGTCCTCTTCTGGGTGTGTTTTGTGTCCTCTTCTGGGTGTGTTTTGTGTCCTCTTCAGGATGCGTTTTGTGTCCTCTTCTGGGTGTGTTTTGTGTCTTCTTCTGAGTGTGTTTTGTGTCCTTTTGTGTGTCTGCGTCTACGCGTATTTTTTGTGTCGTCAACTAATGGTTCTGGACGTGCTTGGTGTCTTTGATGTGTTTCACAGGCACCATTCGTGTGTTTACTTTAGGACATGCTGCAGTCCTTAATAAATGGTTCAGAATTTTTTAGCATCTTTGTCTTGCGAGGAACTGATGATTCGTTCGTTCATTTTTCGAAACTTCTCCCTCAGTTCCTCAAAACGAAGGTGAAGATCGTCTGATTCCAGGCGACGGCAAGACGTTGTTCATGGCCTCCGGGCAGCCGTCCAAGTACCTGCCAAGAAGGCGGAAGCTGCCTCCCAACCTGTCTGGTGAGCTCTGGTGTCTGTCTGTCTGTCTGTCTGTCTGACTGTCTGTCTGTCTGTCTGTCTGTCTTTCTATCTGTCTGTCTGTCTGTCTGTCTGTCTGTCTGTCTGTCTGTCTGTCTGTCTGTCTGTCTGTCTGTCTGTCTTTCTATCTGTCTGTCTGTCTGTGTGTCTGTCTGTCAGAGTGTCTGTCTGTCTGTCTGTCTATCTGTCTGTCTGTCTGTGTGTCTGTCTGTCAGAGTGTCTGTCTGTCTGTCTGTCTGTCTGTCTGTCTGTCTGTCTGTCTGTCTGTCTGTCTGTCTGTCTGTGTGTCTGTCTGCCTGTGTGTCTGTCTGTCTGTCTGTCTTTCTATCTGTCTGTCTGTCTGTCTGTCTGTCTGTCTGTCTGTCTGTCTGTCTGTCTGTCTGTCTGTCTGTCTGTCTGTCTGTGTGTCTGTCTGCCTGTGTTTCTGTCTGTCTGTCTGTCTTTCTATCTGTCTGTCTGTCTGTGTGTCTGTCTGTCAGAGTGTCTGTCTGTCTGTCTGTCTATCTGTCTGTCTTTCTATCTGTCTGTCTGTCTTTCTGTCTATGTGTCTGTCTGTCTGTCTGTCTGTCTGTCTGTCTTTCTGTCTGTCTATCTGTCTGTCTGTCTGTGTGTCTGTCTGTCAGAGTGTCTGTCTGTCTGTCTGTCTGTCTGTCAGAGTGTCTGTCTGTCTGTCTGTCTGTCTGTCTTTCTGTCTATGTGTCTGTCTGTCTGTCTGTCTGTCTGTCTGTCTGTCTGTCTGTCTGTCTGTCTGTCTGTCTGTCTGTCTGTCTGTCTGTCTGTCTGTCTGTCTGTCTGTCTGTCTGTCTGTCTGTCTGTCTGTCTGTCTGTCTGTCTGTCTGTCTGTCAGAGTGTCTGTCTGTCTGTCTGTCTATCTGTCTGTCTATCTGTCTGTCTGTCTGTCTGTCTTCAGCTACGAAGGCAATCCAAGCTGCGCAGCCGTCCCCGCAGACGCTGCCACCGCAGCGAAGCCGCAGGCGTCCCCAGCGCCGGTCGGCCGAGCGCTGGACGTGTCCTCCGTGACTGGCCGGCACTATTCCCGCAGGCGGATGATTGTCCAGCCGGACGGATTCTTCGGACACCAGGGTGAGCTGCCGTGTAGCCGGTGCTTGTAGAATTCCCTGCAATATCAGATCAGACACCTCAAAGAGGCAGAATTCCCCGCACTTCAGACACCACAGTTCAGCGGTACACTTTCCAGAAAAATTGCCACAACTGTCTGAAACTACCTCTTGCCCCCTTCCTCACACCCGGCAGGTCAGCCAGTGAGCCAGTCTTCTCACCAGAGCCTTCGCAGGGCCACGTTCGGTGACAAAGTTTAACTATGCTCATATATAATAGAAAACTGATCCATGTGATTGAGAAATTCCAATCGTTAAAAAATCTCACTGTTATGAATAATTTTTTCCTAAATAAATAGATTGTTTCTGATATATTTACTTTCAGAAAGCAAATTTTATCAAGTTTCATCCTCTAGCAATGGCAAAGGTTCTGAGTTCGATTCTGCAATGCTGTCATGTTAAATTGGAGTTTAAAATTGACTCATTCTGGCTGTGCAGTTCGCGCCGATGGAATAAAGATGGATGGAGACTCACTGCAGTGTGAGATGGGAGACTCACTGCAGTGTGAGATGGGAGACTCACTGCAGTGTGAGATGGGAGACTCACTGCAGTGTGAGATGGGAGACTCACTGCAGTGTGAGATGGGAGACTCACTGCAGTGTGAGATGGGAGACTCACTGCAGTGTGAGATGGGAGACTCACTGCAGTGTGAGATGGGAGACTCACTGCAGTGTGAGATGGGAGACTCACTGCAGTGTGAGATGGGAGACTCACTGCAGTGTGAGATGGGAGACTCACTGCAGTGTGAGATGGGAGACTCACTGCAGTGTGAGATGGGAGACTCACTGCAGTGTGAGATGGGAGACTCACTGCAGTGTGAGATGGGAGACTCACTGCAGTGTGAGATGGGAGACTCACTGCAGTGTGAGATGGGAGACTCAGTCTGATGGGATGACACTGGATAAAGGAAAGAGAAAATCACGAAATTCAACCTTCATTTTAACTTGAAGCGACAGATTCCAAGAAATTCAAAGCAAACAAACAATTAGCACTAGAAAAGTGTTTATTATAAAAATTTCAGCATCGCATGCAGTTGTAATGTTGGATCAAAGAAATTCAAACTAGTTTTGTACACAAAAATAAATCGGAGATCTACAACAAACAAATAATAAGAAGAACTTCGTAAGCTTTGGCTGTCTGTGGGCTGAAAGCGGGCCGGGCAATGCAACAAAATATGAATTTCAGGTCGTTGGATCGACAAATGAAAAGCTGCGTTTTTTTGTTTTTAATTTGGGGGCTTAAAATTACACCGTAAAACTTTCTTTCTAGTTTTCAAGCCACAGGCGAAGCTTTCACTTGCAACTATACTACTCTAATAAAGTAGTGCTTTAGGAGATTCGAAAAGAAAATAAAAAAACAACCTCTAGTTTAAAATGATGCTTTGCTGATAGTTGAAATCTATTGGTGTCTATCTGACATCTATTCGGTATCTATCTGACATCTATTTGGTATCTATCTGACAACTATTTGGTGTCTATCTGACATCTATTATGTGTCTATCTGACATCTATTATGTGTCTATCTGACATCTATTATGTGTCTATCTGACATCTATTATGTGTCTATCTTACATCTATTCGGTGTCTATCTGACATCTATTCGGTGTCTATCTGACATCTATTCGGTGTCTGTCTGACATGTATTATGTGTCTATCTGACATCTATTCGGTGTCTATCTGACATCTATTCGGTGTCTATCTGACATCTATTTGGTGTCTATCTGACATCTATTTGGTGTCTATCTGACATCTATTTGGTGTCTATCTGACATCTATTATGTGTCTATCTGACATCTATTATGTGTCTATCTGACATCTATTCGGTGTCTATCTGACATCTATTCGGTATCTATCTGACATCTATTTGGTGTCTATCTGACATCTATTATGTGTCTATCTGACATCTATTATGTGTCTATCTGACATCTATTTGGTGTCTATCTGACATCTATTTGGTGTCTATCTGACATCTATTTGGTGTCTATCTGACATCTATTATGTGTCTATCTGACATCTATTATGTGTCTATCTGACATCTATTCGGTGTCTATCTGACATCTATTCGGTATCTATCTGACATCTATTTGGTATCTATCTGACAACTATTTGGTGTCTATCTGACATCTATTATGTGTCTATCTGACATCTATTATGTGTCTATCTGACATCTATTATGTGTCTATCTGACATCTATTATGTGTCTATCTTACATCTATTCGGTGTCTATCTGACATCTATTCGGTGTCTATCTGACATCTATTCGGTGTCTATCTGACATCTATTCGGTGTCTATCTGACATCTAATCAGCATCTAGCTGACATGTATGCGGCATCAATCTGACATCTAATCTAGCTGATCTCAAATGCTCGGCAGGAAGCCGGTCCCATTCGCCACCCAGTGTCAGTCTCGCCCTCGCCCTCGCCATTCCAGCAGTCCTCAAACTCCTCATCACCGTCCGCTTCCAATTCCAAACCGCTCGGCTCTCGCTGTCCGTAGTAAAACAAAACTTTCCGGTGTACTCCGGGACCGCCGGTTTTCTCCGTCAACGCCTGCGGCTTCCTCCGCTGCTGCTGCGACGGCTTCTTTCTCGACTGCTGCTGCGCCGCCTTTGTCAGCGACTGCTGACGGCTGACGATGGTTTCGCTGGCGGCGAAGCTCCCGCTGAAGCTGCCGCCACCGAGGCCCATGCAGCGGCGGCAGTGGTCGGCTAGGCGGGCCACCGCCTGCAGAGGGCTCGAGGCCGGGTCCCGCTGCTCCGCGATCTTGAAGAAGGCCTCCACGAAGCCCTGGAAACAGAGGCCTGGATGACGGGATGCGGGAGGTGAAGGTTTGATTAGCAGCCAATCAGTGGGGATCTGCAACCAATCAGTGGGGATCTGCAACCAATCAGTGGGGATCTGCAACCAATCAGTGGGGATCTGCAACCAATCAGTGGGGATCTGCAACCAATCAGTGGGGATCTGCAACCAATCAGTGGGGATCTGCAACCAATCAGTGGGGATCTGCAACCAATCAGTGGGGATCTGCAACCAATCAGTGGGGATCTGCAACCAATCAGTGGGGATCTGCAACCAATCAGTGGGGATCTGCAACCAATCAGTGGGGATCTGCAACCAATCAGTGGGGATCTGCAACCAATCAGTGGGGATCTGCAACCAATCAGTGGGGATCTGCAACCAATCAGTGGGGATCTGCAACCAATCAGTGGGGATCTGCAACCAATCAGTGGGGATCTGCAACCAATCAGTGGGGATCTGCAACCAATCAGTGGGGATCTGCAACCAATCAGTGGGGATCTGCAACCAATCAGTGGGGATCTGCAACCAATCAGTGGGGATCTGCAACCAATCAGTGGGGATCTGCAACCAGTCAGCAGCATGCTCACCGGCAGTGGGATCTGAGCTCAGGTACTCCCAGCGCCGCTGCATATCGATGTACATGATGTCGACCGAGGCCAGCGGCAGTCCGCTCTCCTGCAGCCGGCATTTGCGAGCAAAATTTCTAAAAGCGGTGGAGCCCAACTTCAAATTGGTTCGCACTCCGATGGCAGCTAAGAAAATCTCTTTGAGCCCCTCAAGCACGCGCAGATCCTGCAGCTGTTTGTGCTTGGCGGGGAAAATCTCCTCCATGCAATTGTCTTCATCGTCCTCGTACTCGTCATCGTACGGATGATGCTGCGGACGGCCCTCGGCTGAAGCGGCTGCCGAGGCTTCACGGCTGCCCTTGGCGGAGACGTTGGCGCGGTTGGCGCAGATCCAGTTGCGCCGCCGCCTGCCGCCGTGCCGTTGCGGCTGATGGTGGTGATGATGGCGCGGATGCTGCTGCAAGCTGGTCGGCGGCCGGCCCTCTGGCTGGCAGCCCGTGACCTCGACGCTGACACCCACAGGGGCGGCGGCTTCCACTGTCTTGGACGGCGGCACCTCTGCTGGCTGAGGCAGCGCCGGCGGCGGCGGAGAAGCGGGCGGAGACGGCGACGAGGAGGAGGAGGTCAGGCAGCGCGGCGGCGGCGACGGCAGTCGGAGTCGACGATTGGCGGGGCCCCGCGCCGCTACAGCCGCCTGTTGCGGCGGCCGCGCTGACGACGCCGCGAGAAGCTTTGGCGCCGTCCCCGACGATGCTGCTGCGCCGCCCCGCAGCTGCCGGCCACCATTGAGGGTCGCCACGGACAGCTCCGGCTTCTGCCGTCCCGTTGATGAGGAGGGCCTTCGGGTGGCGGGGTAAACAGGGGTCTCAGGTTTTTGCTTTGGAGGGATTTGCTAATCTAGCCTACATCTATGAAGGAATAGAGTGGATTGCTAATCTAGCCTACACCAATGAAGGAATAGAATGGATTGCTAATCTAGCCTACATCAATGAAGGAATAGAATGGATTGCTAATCTAGCCTACACCAATGAATGAATAGAATGGATTGCTAATCTAGCCTACATCAATGAAGGAATAGAATGGATTGCTAATCTAGCCTACATCAATGAAGGAATAGAATGGATTGCTAATCTAGCCTACATCAATGAAGGAATAGAATGAATTGCTAATCTAGCCTACATCAATGAAGGAATAGAATGGATTGCTAATCTAGCCTACATCAGTAAAGGAACAGAATGGATTGCTAATCTAGCCTACATCAGTGAAGGAATAGAATGGATTGCTAATCTAGCCTACATCAATGAAGGAATAGAATGAATTGCTAATCTAGCATACATCAGTGAAGGAATAGAATGGATTGCTAATCTAGCCTACATCAATGAAGGAATAGAATGGATTGCTAATCTAGCCTACATCATAAAGGAATAGAATGGATTGCTAATCTAGCCTACATCAATAAAAAATGAACAGAATGGATTGCTAATCTAGCCTACATTAATCTATGATTAATGCACACATGAACCAAAGTCTGTAAAATGGATTGCTAGTTTATCTCCCCAGGACTCACGAGGCAGCAGGCAGGCTACTCAGCGGCCTCATCATGGACTCGACGAGCTGCAGGGTGTCGTGCACCAGCGGCTTTTTCACTTGCACATCGATGACGCTGACTGAGTACTCGTTGATTCCTGGCACAAGTTCGTTCTCAAAGTCCAGCCGGAGGCTGGGACTGTTGTTCACCTCCAGCAGCATGGGGGTCAGGTCGTCCAGAATCATGATGTCGAATCCCAGGATCTGATGGAGGTCATTGGGATACGGGATGATTGGAGGCGCCGATTGCGCAAGATTTCTCAATCTTGACATTCTTCTTCTGTCTTGAGAATCTCACTTCGTCTTGCAGACTCCCCCTATCTTAGGAATCCCCTATCTTAGGAATCCCCTATCTTTGGAATCCCCTATCTTTGGAATCCCCTATCTTTGGAATCCCCTATCTTTGGAATCCCCTATCTTTGGAATCCCCTATCTTTGGAATCCCCTATCTTTGGAATCCCCTATCTTTGGAATCTCTTATCTTGGGAATCCCTATCTTGAGAATTCCCTTATCTTTGGAATCCCCTATCTTTGGAATCCACTATCTTTGGAATCCCCTATCTTTGGAATCCATTATCTTGGGAATCCCCTATCTTGGGAATCCCCTACCTTGGGAATTCCCTATCTTGAGAATTCCCTAACTTGGGAGTCCCCTATCTTTGGAATCCATTATCTTGGGAATCCCCTATCTTGGGAATCCCCTACCTTGGGAATTCCCTATCTTGAGAATTCCCTAACTTGGGAGTCCCCTATCTTTGGAGTCCCTTATCTTGGGAATCCCCTATCTTGGGAATCCCCTACCTTGAGAATCCCCTATCTTGAAAATTCCCTATTTTGGGAATCCCCTATTTTGGGAATCCCTTATCTTGGGAATCCTCTATCTTGGGAATCCCCTATTTTGGGAATCCCTATCTTGGGAATCCCCAATCTTGAGAAGCTCTCCCTATCTTGGGAATCCCCTAACTTAGAAATCCCCAATCTTAGGAACCTCCTCATATCTAGAGTATCTCATCCCCATCTTAAATTGAGAATCTTACGTATGTATCCTGAAAATCTCCCATCATGTCTTTGAACCACTCACCTGAAAGCACCTTGGACCGGGCCTGTTGGGCGGTATCTCGTGATGCACGCACACCATGAGCTCTGGCAGCACAGCTATGATGGTCTTGACGCACAGAGCTTCAATCGCCCGCCAGAGGCCGGCGACATCCCGAGCCTGAGCCTCCAGCTGGTAGAACACGCTGCTCAGCGTCCGCTTGCTGCCCTGGCCGTCAACGTCCGAGTGCACGTAGGTGTCGGACTTTTTATTCAGCGAGTAATTGGTCAGGTGCATGAAGGCCTCGGCCATATTGCGCTGGCTAGGCCGCTCGTAGCGCTGAGTGCAGAACCTGGCCAGGCCCTCCTTGCAGATGTACAGCTGCAGCGGCTCGATGCTCTTCAGCAGGACGTAGACTCGAAGATCGAACTTGTACCCGTCCAGCAGCAGAGGATTGGGCAGGTAGGTTTGCACCACGTGACTCTTGTTCGACAGGGTGTACTCGCTGGGATCGCGGAT